>JAQGAO010000044.1:0-59442 GCA_034697705.1 Ommatoiulus sabulosus | reverse complement strand
TCCAAGCTTCTCATTGCAATTGTTATTTTTTTTTCTTTATGACAAAAAAATTGATATGGATTAATGAGCAAGTTTTGATCAGGGAATTTTGGATTTTAGTCAGGGAAAAGTCAGGGAAATTGAAAATGAAAATTGTGTGGCCACCCTGAATTCAGTTATTAATAAAACTTACGACTCTCCTAGAAATGTAAAAATAACCCCGACTCATCCAAAGTATCATCGCCATGCTGTTACTTAAATCTCGTTTTAAAGTCAGATGATTGGCAAAACGATTGGCACATATTAAGCCAATAAAATCAATTGTTGTACGAAAGTTTAAAGCCAACTTTTACCTAAATTTCATGAAGCGTATCGGTCACAACTGCATTTTCTGCGTGGTCAAGGATATGCAGCGTGAGGCATTGTGCGTGTGCGCGTCAGTGGAATTCATTTAAAAATCCATTGCCAGCTTTTCAAGGGAAAAAAAAACTCCACTGAAATTAGGAATTTTTATTTTCAGGTGTAAAGCTTATCTTTCTGCGGTTTCATTGTTGCTTAAGAGGGTAGAACGCATTTCATTGCTTTTTGTGGTTTTGCAAATGGCCTAAACCTTTTATGTACATTTCCCGAGTTTTTAAAACTAGGAATTTCTGACCTTTTTATGAATAAGCAGTCCTCTGTTCTTGAAATAATAACAGTAATAAAATAGATCCGCGTAGCTGACTTTCCATGGACTTAAATAGCTAGAAACACGCCCACTTTGCCATTTACAATTTATACTTAAACTTACACAATTCTTGATTTCTTGCAAATATCTACCTCTGTACAACTAGAGCTTACTGGGGTGTACCCTCTGAGATACTGGACAAATTCGAGTCATGTTGTTAAACCCTATTTTTAGCAACATGCATCATTCTCGCGTTACTCGTTGGATAACTACTGTATATTAATGATAACCGCTCATTAAAATCGGCTTTCCTAAGGGGAAAATAACCTTACCCGGGCGCTAAAGTTGGATTTGGTGTGACCTCTGACATGAGTTAAAAATAACACTCGTGACATCACGAGTCGATGGTGTAGAGCTCTTGAAAAAAGCAAATAGTTTACAACAGTTATGATACGCAAACGCAACGAATAATACAAGCAAAGCATGCATTTTTTACGAAGTAAAACCATAACTGCAACCAAAACCATAACTAAAATCTTAGTACGTTTTACTGGCAATGTTGGTTTTGTAAATCAATGCGTATGTTTAGTTTTGAGGTGCGCCCAAACTAGGTGAAAATGCCAATCTTGTCAATTTGAAGTTGTTTTCCTTAAAATAAATTGTACTTGTACTTGCCACCTTCGGACACTCTTTTGAGTGTTTGGCCAGAGGACTGTCTATATATTGACATTACCGAAAACTGCGTTTAAAACTATGTAATCTTTGTTGGCGCCAGCCGAGCAGCATGGTATAGTGACCATTGCCTGAAGGTGGTAATGTCCCTTCCAAAGGCCAGGTTAAAAACGTACTGTAGTTGAAAAGGCCTCTTAAGTTGAGAGTGAGCGGAATAATTGACTAAGTTTATTTTTATCTCTGAAATTTGTGCAAAAAATAACTTATTTGCTTTTCTGCGGTAGACCAGCGTTATTTAGGCTGCCGTAGTCACATGTGTGATTGGGTGGCCATATGGCTATGTGCAGTTCACGCGTCTACACGTGGAAAGTTGGGAAAGCGCATATTTTGTGGCTTATGCAGACCTACAGTTTACTGATATTGTCTGTCAATGCATTTTCAGTACTGGAGTTGGTATTGAGGAGAGCTACCATCACCCCCCTCTCTCTTCAGGTCATCACCCTGCTGTCTTTTATTTGCGCACCTAGAATTTTGGATGCCATTTGGGTGTTGTGTGCTTTTAAGCTTAAACTACCGTGTTCCTCTAGCTTTATTTACAGTCATTAGGTTTTCCTACTTTTGTTTAGATCTTTACATCTTGACCCCTTCAACGATAGAGCAGTTATGTCGTTTGGAATTCACTCCGGATTTTAAGAAAAATGCTTTGAGGTTAGGATTTTGAACAACGATTTTAAATGGAATGGATTGCGTCATGTGATGAAGTTACGCGAATTCGATTTAAAATTTGGTAAAATTCGGTTGTAAAGGTCGAGGTTTACTGAAAATGTGACGTGTTCTAAACGAAAGTGGCTGTTGCTTTTCCTTTGGAAGAATTTTCCAAATCGTACGAGCGTATTTGTGAACATTAAAAGCTAAATAATAAACACTGCAGCATTTGTGCCATGGTTGCCATAAATCGTGAGCTTGTCCTCAAGAACCTCAAACAAGATTCCTTTCAAGAACAAGTTTCCTTGTAAATTCAAATGTTATGGCACATCATTGATGGGACTTCAAATAATCGTTGATTTTGATATCATTCATATTCTTATGCTCTCTGCGTGACTTCAATACTAACTGCTTTTAGATATTTGATGCAAAAAATCATATTAGTAGTATTTTGTCCATTCCCTTATAAGCTTGCAGTCGATCAACAAACTCGCTTTCAGATGCCATCTTTAATGTTGGAAGTAATTAAGAGATTATGCCCACAACGCAGCATCTTGTCTTGGAAGCTCTAAATATTTTGACAAAATGCTTTCCCCGGAGGCTGACATTGAATCTTAATCTTATAGATTGTCAGGCAGGTTAGGCTTTACACGGACCATTTTCTTGTCCCTCAAGGATTATTTAGGAGGACAATGAATGCGGGGGAAACCTGAAAGGTGTTCGATGCATTATTCGTTTGACCCGTGAATTCTGTGTCCAGTGAGCTTTTCATCCGGAATCATGCAGTGATTTATTTTTGCCTTCGAACAATGCACCCGCGAAATTTTAATTCCTTAAATGCAGCTGTAGCCATCCCTATTGAAGTTTTGACAAGAGTATTGTTAAGATATTATAAAAGTAACTATAAGAGGTCTATACACGAGTAACCCAATTCTACGTCCAAGGATTGGTTTTAGAAACCTGGCCCTGTAGAGTTTCTGAATTGCTTAGCAAAATCACTTACACGTATACAAGTTTTGCTTCTGGAATAGTATAGAGGCCGTTTTATATGGGCAATTCAGCGAAAAAAGAAATAGCATTCCAATATAAATTGCTTTTTTTTAGATGTCTTAAGCCCAGTACACACTATGCGTCAACCTCAACCTTCAACTTGAAACTTTTTGGTTTGTTGCAACGAAAGAAATTTCCTTGCAACCTGTTTTGGCTCAACCTTCAACTAGAAAATCACGTTGATCAACTAAGTTGATGAGCCTTTCCGTCGAGTGTAGGTGTTTCCCTTTGATCTCGGCAACTAGGTCACAACTTTTTGGCGGTGGCGCTGCTATCAACGCTTAGTTAGAGAGCCCTCTACGCTTAGTCTGCACGATATCGAGTTAGTAATATCCTGTCGTCTGCTCAGTTTTGCCAATATGGTTGCTTCAACTTGCTTGCAGTGTGTGCGCTCAGATCTATTCAACTAGTTTTATGAATTTGTTCAATTTGGTTTCCTTCACGTTAAAAGTTGCAAGTTGAAGGTTTAAAGTTGAGGTTGACGCATAGTGTGTACTGGGCTTTACACATTTGGAGGTGATATATTTCTTTGGTTTTATGATTTTAATTCTCTTATGATTTTCGGAGTTATACATGTATATCGCAAAAATTCGTAACACGTAACAATTGAAAGATGTACAAAATATAACGACAGATCAATTTCCAGTACTTTACAGCGCATTTGAAAAACCAGTCCAAAACTATTTTATTCGCTAGACGTCGCTCAATTCGGTGCTTCTCATCGTTTCTATAACTTGCAGCGATAGGTGAAACTGAACCACCTGTTAGACCTGTATTTCATTGAGCAAAATTACATCAACACTTTTGCTAGTAAACTGTTTAAACCTAGAGGCATATAAGCATCGTTTTAGCCAGTAAAAAATGATAGGAAAACGTTCAATAAAAATTGATTTATTAGGCCAATTTATAGGCAACTTAGTAGGCCTACGATAAAATCATTAATACGAGCAAAGTTCCCTATCATTGCATAATTGAAATTGTAGGCCTCTATAATGCCGCCAAATTCACGGTTCAGTCGTTTTGACCCTGTTTTATTACTCGCCCGTTTGCTAATGACAAATGGCGAAAAATAATGATGCCAAAATTTAAAAACGCATTCTAGAATTGAAAAATTAAAACAGCCGTATACAGTAGGTGCGCTATTTAAATATGCTGATTTCAGTAATTTCCAGTGTTCATTTACCGATTTTGCATCTTATATCGTGGTTTAATTTATTTGTTTATATTGCTCGGACTTGGTCCTTGCTCAATTAATCTAGCTTCGAATGTAGAATCAATTTCTGACAACCGGGGGCTACTTTATTAGATCTTTAAATCTTGGTTATAGTCATTGGGTATTTTTTTCTAATTCATTCTTTTGAAGTGCTATTTTTGATGGCTCTGAAGACGCGTCCCCTGGCAGCACCTTCAGTGGACACGTATATAAAAAAAACGTTACAGAAAAGCAAATGACGCTGCTTGTTTATACGCAAATAGTCCATTTAAAACTGAAATAATGTGACTATTTGATCTAGTACCGAATTTCTACCCAGTATATTAATGTCGTGTTTCGTGTCCATGTACTTAAAAGAAAGTACTAAACGACACTAAAATAATTGTTTTAATAATATGTTATTAATAAATGAAATAATTACCACGAGTAATTATTGACTGTGCTGGAACAAAATCCATCAGTTTTCTACAAATGACTGCAGGAGGCAGCTTGACGGGCTTGTTATTGTCTCATTTTAAGCTTAAATAGACGGACCATTTCCTCGAAATTATAGCGCACTAGGGAATATGTGATTACGAACGCGCCACTCCAATGAGTCAAAAGTACGAAGCTTTAGAAATGACGATAAAATGTTTTTATTTATTATCCGGGTGACTTCTATTTTGAGTTCCATTTATGTCAACATGGCGTGTTGGCTCACAATTTGTAATGTCAAATTTCTATTTCTCGGTGCCTCTCAGTGATCTTCATAGTTTGGCCTGACCACCTTTTTATTGCACTTTTTTTTGCATCAAATCAGACATGATCTCGTAAGATATGGAATACTGAATCTTTTCCTGCATACCCTCCCAGCGAGTCAAAACTCCATCGACTCAGATATGCAATTGATGATCAGCTATTGTCTACATGTGGGGTATCGAAATTATAATGCTCGAAAGCACCTGCATTTTATAAATTTCACATTTTTATGTACTGATATTATTTCCTGGTGGCAAGGTTTGACGTTTAAAGTTGTCTTATATTACTAAGATACCCAAGATTTAAAACATTGACAGTTTCACAATTCCTGTTATTCGTATACATGTATAGTTCTCGTTAAGTTTCGGTTTCTTCCCGAGATAATAAAGAGTTTTCCCCAATCTGAATCCATTTAGGAAAATTTTTGAATGGTGATATCATTTTCAACATCTCAATACGCTTTATTGATGCAGTGAAAAATGCGATTTATCCTCACTATTACCGATCAACATTTGTTAGATATTAGTATTACTCCCTATAAAATCGCATTCTTGAAAGTTAATATACCTGGAACAACAATATGGCATTGATTCCTTTTTTATTGCATGTACAGTATACTGACTGCAAAAATCGAGGAACTTCAGAAAACGTTGTTATACTACGGTAAAGCTGATAACGGAAATAGTTTTTGATTCGATTGCATATGGTGTAGGCTATGATTTTGTTTATCTAGTTTCTCCCGGAAATTGATTTTGAGCATTATTTCTACCGAATTTTAATTCGGTCGGTTCATTGAAACCGTCGCAGCGGTTTGTTGGCAAGGATGTTTACGGTTATTCTTGAATTTGTACAATTCGGGATATTGATGATATATGATGATTGATGATAGTGGGCCTAAATTTACTTTTTCGAATATATGTTTTCAAAATTTGTGTATTTTGCTCAGTTATTTATTTCTATTATTTTGTCAAAGATTAACGTATCGTCAATTCAATTCAATTAAAAGAAATTGAATTAAAATAAATATTTTTTCTTCAATTGATAAATCTACTCAAAACTGACGCCAAAACATTGCATGTAGACCCGGCTTAACACGTACAGTATTTTGTTTACCCTATTTCCATTGCTCTTGTAGATGGACGGAGTCATTATTAGAAAATCCCGAAATTTCTACGATGTATTCTGAGAACCAAGCTTTTTGTCATTTGTTTAATCTGGTTGTTTTTTTTCAACAATTTTCAGGCAAATCGGTGGAACCAATCAACCATGAGAAGCCTTTTAATATGGGATATACGTGTATTGTTACTCCGTATCCATATCCAATTGGGACTGCCGGCACCCCCATTCAAGTTTCCATGGTGAGTTTCTTACATTTCACTAACTTTCTTTATAAAATGTTTACAAGCTTAGACAGTCGTGTCAAAAAGTAAAAGTTGAGTGGTGGCGTCATCTGTGTTCTGCATAAGCGCATAGTGTTTGCTTTTATTCTAATAGGGTCATTCATCAGACTGTGTAAATATAACCCACTGTCGTAATTCCTTCCACTCTTGACGATGTTGGCTCTGATTTATCCTTCAAAAAAATGAAAAAATGCTGTGCCTGCGGTTTTTAATGCGTATGCCAAGGGGGGGGGGGGTTTAATTTATTCACGGCAACTTATTATTTGCCATCTGGCTAGTTATTGTAATTATAAGTGTCAGACGTTTACTACAGCATATTGTGTTGGTCTTGACGGTTGGAAGCCGTTTCAGGCAAAAACGTTTTCTTTTTCTACTTGTTTGTTAGTTCTGCGGACTGCGGTGAAGCTGCAGCGAAAAATATGAACTGACAATAGGTTGACCAATTTCCAAAGTTAATTTAACTGACCTTTAAAAAATGCATTTGTGCGGGATAAGCGTTTTCCATCGCTCGTTAATTAGTGTTGTTTAGGAGATTCGCATGTTGGATATTGGGCAAGGTTGTATCAATTTCCATTTGCTAATTAATCTCACGAATACTCTCGAGTTGTTTCGGTAATCCCTTACGTATTGTTCTGGGTAGTTTAAACGCGAACGAAGTTATAGTTGACGTTAACGTAGCATTTCGGACCGATTGTATTTAAGTTGGATGAGTAATCTGCGATGAATTCTGGTAATCAGGCTTCCATAGTATCAATGTGATAGATAAGAGAAGACGTGGCTAAAACATGCATGCTATAATCAAACATTTAGATAAAAGCGGTTTTACGAAATAAGTCAAGGATATGCTGTAGTTTCTGGTCCGAAATTGGAGAGGACGACAGTAAACTACTGACTAATACTGTACCCTCTTTGAGATTTATTTGAAACTTTTATGAGATGAACAGTTTTTTAAACTAGAAACTAGTGAAATTGGAATTGGGATTTATTCAATTTTTCGTGATCCTAAAGAGTTCGTGTTAAATTTGCCAAGGGATCTTCCATAAAGGACGTCCTGTGTTTTTCCGGATTTTTAGACCCCCCCTGTTCGCCCTTGTCCTGTTTATGTACCCCCCCCCCCCCCACCACATGTACCGTCCAATTTTGAAAACTGCTTGTTGATTACATAAGCAATTTTTACTATGTTCTTTATAAATTTTTACATTGAAAATATTACCATTTGTGAACCACAGGCCTACAGAATATTATAGCATTAATTTAAGTTAAAACCGTAATTAATTTGAAGGAGAATGAATTATTTAATCAAAATATTCTTACCAGCATTGCAACGTGTGCCAAAGTTATCCAGAATGTATATTTATTTAAAATATTACTGAGACAATGAACTATGTGTACCAATGAACTAACTGTACAAATTCACAGCTTTTAAAAAAACAGGGAATTTCCCTTAACAAAATACCAAGCCACCCAGTTTTAAAGGCAAAAATGAACTCTTCCTCCACCCATACAGGGGCAGCATTGTATTTAATAGCTGATGTAGGCTTTGTAAGCTGAAGAAATCAGCAAATTTGCCTACAAATCGACTAGCAAGAAAATAAAACCAATGCGATCAATTTATCATATAAAATTTCTGACATTTTAAGCACAAGTTGACGTCCACTCTCCTTGAACCCCTCCCCCTGTCCGCCTATGTCCCATTTTCACATACCCCCCCTTTGCCGGACGTCCTTTATGGATGGTCCCATAGCACGTTCTGCATTTGAGGAAATGACAATGACATTGTTTGCGGGCTTAATGCTGCGCTATTACAATACGGAATCCTAAATTGTTCGAGCTTGCTGACATGGCTTTTCTGATAGGTACAATTTCGAACCGATTTTTCTGACTCGATCCTGTTGTTTTTTGCACGCGCGTTGATTGATTAGGGGGTTGGAAAAGCGTAGTAAAACACTTCGAAGCCTTCGTGTTCACGTGCATTTACATCGCACGATGATAACACACAAATATGTATTTGGGTGGCGATAGTAGTGGTTGCAGTTTATAGAGCATGCACGCTGGAAACAACAATGGCACAACTCGAATCGGGCAACATTATTTTTAAGAGATATGAAATTGAAGAATTTCGCTTTTCGTGTTTTTGCATTTGACTCGTAACGTTGCGTGCCGTTTTTATTCCACCTGGACATTGAACTGGTTTCCTCGATTAGGAATTAACCAAAGAGGTGGACCCTTAAAAAGAAAGTTCAATAAATGCTAACTGCTGAGCGCTCGTATGTGTGTGTATATAGGAGGGGAGAGATGTTTTATTGATTCATTTGAACTGCGTGTCATATATTTCGACGGATATTGTGGTTTAGTAATGAGGAATTATCAGTTGATATGGATCGATACGCGCTAGGTGGAAACGTGGAAAAATTCAATGTTTTTTTCTACACTTTTTTTGTTGTTAATAATTGCAGGTTGCCATTTATCAGTAATTTGTCAAAACTTCCACAACAAAATCAAAGCTTACAATTTATCTTCGGCAAACCAAAGTAAAAATTACAGTGTACAGTATATACGACATTGGGCGTGATTAGAAATTAACACGACAATCATTTTACCGTACCGTACGTAATTTGCTTTATCCGTGAAATCAGTATATGGAGTCCGAGTCTCATTTTTTTCTCCTTCAAGTCTTTTGCTAAAATATTGGTACTCGTATCACAAAACTGAAGGGAACGTGCTTACTGCCTTCCTACATCACTTTGGACATTGTCCATTCGGTTTGATACCGTGTTATTTATTCATTTCTGTCATTGACTTTTGTGTTTATCGGGGAAATAGGTGCGAACGCAAACACTGTCACATCCCTTCACCTAATTCATATCGACTTTATAAGCCTCATTGAATTCCCTCATGTAGCTGATGGATATACAGCGTAGCCTTATATTTGATGAAATATCATTTCAGCGAGAGTAAAACCATAGATACTGAATTGACTGGTTGATATGGCCGAGAAGTGCTTGAATTAGCTTGACTGGACACGGGAGGGCGAGTCATAAAGTCCATGTAAGCTAAAAGCAGCCAAAGTTTTCATTTCTTGGAGAAATAATGTTCTAACGTATCTAGAAGTTGCTTGAGTAACTTTGTCTATCCGTATGTAGTCACAGGATTGTCCACATTTTCTCTCCCGTTCACCTTTTAACCCTTTTCCTGTCATGTCGATAATTTTTTTTACCATAATCTTGACTCGCTATTTATTTTCCTCGCGAAATTGAGTAAATGTGCAACTACGCGTGTACTTGGATAGATTTATGACCATCAAAATCTGTTTCCCTCGTAATCCTGCTCATACGATGCCCTCTGTGCAGGTGGACCAGTTTCTTTTGCCATTGTTTATTCTCTGTAATCCGTTTGTTTAATGCAAATAAGCTGTTTTATAGCTCTTCAGTGGCTTAGTCTTAGCTATATATGAAAGAGCGTTAAATACAATGTACATTATACTTTGTGGTCAATGCTATCTTGTATAGTACAGGTGCACATCCAAACGATTTGGTCACAGCACTCGTAATTATGTGCAGATGCATTTTTGCAATGTTATTTCTCGTGGGACTCTTTTTTTCATGTCATCAGTGATTTTGTGCCAGGCAAATTTTCTGTTAAGATCCATATAAAATTTATTAAAGTGTAGTACGACAATGAGATTTAAGGTGATCTCATCATTACGTATTGGAGTGCATGAAAACTTTTTTTATCAATGCACGATAATGGCTTGTGATTCAGGAATGGCTTGCCGTACCTGTACTGCTTTTGCTTTAAATAATCTTGCATGAAAGTAAAAAGATATGATTAAATTATGTTTCGTGATAAACTCTAAATCGATATTTTTGAAATAATCTGACAATTTGTGTAAAGCATAGGCCATATCTATGTACACTAATGTACATTGATAATTATTTGCGATACAATATTTTTTTGGGGCAATTGCCGTTACAGTCATGCCATTACCATAAACATGTTCACATGTAGCCTATACTGTATCTTACCTTATCGGTCTACCGCCAAGGTCTATCTTGAACCATGCTTGCTTGTCCTCACATTTCTTCAGATCGTGGCACATTGGCATTTTGCTCATGTAGTTCAAAGATTATTTTAAGAATTTGGTCGTAATTTTTACTGCATCAATAACCTTACTTTTTTCGTAAAAATTTTCTCGGAAGTTGTACATTTTCCTGAATCGCTTTAGAATTTCTTGGTATTTGTATTTAATTTTTTCTTACGTTTATTATACAATAATGTGGCACATTGATTGTTTACTGTGAAAAGCGTTAGGATTATTTTCAAAATGGTGTAAATAGATTGGCATTGACAAAGGCCATCAGGTGCATGTAAGCTGAAGTTGTCATCGTTTTTGCGTATTCACTGCATTTAATAATACCGACAATTACAGTATTTATTCGGGGATATTAGACATACAATAGCACAAAAAAAAGTTAATTTATGGTTGCTTTTAACGTATTGTAATTCATGTTGAGTGAATTTGCATGGTGGCGTTGGTTCGTCACAATGACGGGTTGTGAAAATATTTAAGGGGTAACTTAATAAAACCTCCTTAAGAGTATGCAAGCGATAATTTTTAAAAATAAACAACTGATTAATTCAATGCGCTATGCAGGTTCTTTAATTTGTGATATCGGAGTCGATATGATGTTTTGTTTACACTTAAAGGATTTTTTTATGTGTTGGTTGTAAGTCAAAGTTATGTCTAAACGTGCATGCACCCTATAGTATATTAGTTGATATTAGATTTGTTTTAATCGTAATTTGAATTAGGTGATTACGGTATTGAACCAGTTTTGTGTACTCTTTGGCTTCTTTATCGTCTTTCACGATTACATTTATCGATTTGTTTTAATCGTAATTTTAATTAGATGTTTGATAGCTTTTGATAAACCTGATATTCTGTATAGAATGAACCAATCAGAACCAATCGTGTGTGGCATGCATATACTGTATAGTCGCACTCTGTTTTGTTTGCTATATCCGTTAAAAAATTGCACGCAAATTATTGTTCAATACTGGACCCATAATGAAGCGTTGTGTATCAGGATAGCTATATATATAGGTTTTCTATTTAATGCAAAGTTTATTACACTTTGTGAGATGGGGGGAAAAAACCAATTGACTGGCATATGCCTGAAAGAGAACTAGCTTTTGTAAAATGTATATTTGATAGTTGGCATCCTTTACAGTATTTATTTATTGGATTTCATTCGCGTGGTTGTTTTTTCCTGAAATACAAAATGTTAATTTACTTGAATTTGCTCACACGCAATCGGTGATTATTTATACCTAGGTATGGCACTTAAGTGATTCTATAATGCAGAATTTAATCGAATGTTCATTCAAGTCCATTGAACATAGCGATGTATGCGCTTTCATTTGTTAATGACTTTTTTTTTCGAAGAAATTTGACATATTGAACGCTTGAAGGATCGGGAAATGTTAAGATGAAGCACATTAACGCCCTAATTAATTCAACATGCAAATTTTTAATTAATTACATTAATTAACGTAGTATTCTCTAGTATTATTAAATTATTCTATCAATAACTAAATATAATGTAGCAGGGAAATGAAGATTTCGATCCAGTCTGCATAGGTAAATGCTCTCCCTAAGCCATACAGCCTGCATGTGCCAAACTGCGGTTATCCGCTCTGCTCTCATAGACCACGGTGATTTTGGGCTACAGTATTTTGAATCGCAGTACATGTATTAAACGTGGGAAATTGAACACGACTTGCATCGACATCGTTGCAACTTGTAACGCAGATGTTCTCGACCAGTCATCTAGTTGCGAAATTGACCTCTGTTTGCATACTGGTCAGATGAAAAATAATTGAAGGCAACCAAACAGTTTTTATTGAGTTTTTTATTTTTTGAAAACTAATGCGAGCGTTTCGTTTCTCTTTTTTATATTTTAAAGTTATTAATTTGATTAGGGTGGACTCGATTCTCGCACCCCCGTACGTTTCTTATGTTTATACAATGATCTCTTTCTCTTCGAACTGTCTTTTTACTAACCAGTCGATCTACATGTGAGCTATTCGTGGCTAATGGCAACCTTGTTTTTTTTTGCCCGTGGTGTTTTTACGTCGCCAGGATTAATGAATTTTGGCCTGCAGTACACATGTATAGTTTGCTGACAAGCATCGTAGATATACTCTTGACCTCTCGGCAATGATGATAGCATCCAGTTTAGCTTGAAAATCTATCGAATACACATTCCTCCTATGAACTACGAATATTAATCATCCTTCCACCCTCTAGTGAAATTTGTCCTCTAGGAAACTTACTTAACATCGAGGTTAAAAATTTGAGGTTTGTTAAGGGTGATCTCATCTCGTTAGACTCAGTTGTCATTTAAAACTCACTATTTTGTGACGCTAACCTCGAGTGTTCCAGTGTTGAGACATCACTGTTGCCGTTTAGGAACACGTGCGTTACTTACACGTACATCCCAGTTCATTCTCAGCTGAATAACATCGAACTGCTTGATCAATGACATTGTCCGGACAAATATTTTGGTCACTTCATTCTTTTAATGCTGTTTATTTCAAAATCTGTGGCATATTCTTCGACATTTTTGGCGTTGAACTGATGTTAATCCAAATGTGGTGTTCAGATTTCATGTTCCTACTTTTGCAAATGTGGCGCGGGTTAGGCTATGGAACTTTAAAGATATGCAGTAAACCATGCAAGTTTTCGTTGACACGACACTGCTTTTACCCGGTGACGTCATTAAGTGCAATTCAAATATTTAAGCGTTACACACCCCTGGTAGCAGCCATTTTGACGTTTTCTGCAAAAGCATGAAGTGCCATTGGGGTGGGACGTTTGCCAAGATCCTGGGACTGCCCACTGTGCAGCGAGGATTTAGAATAAAACTTTTTAAATGAAACTTGATTTGCCATCATCTAAATATTTCTCGCATTTAAATTTGAGATTTATTTTCTTTTCACTAACATTCACCCGCGCCGTAGAATGGGTGATTTTCCAGAGAAATACTCAGGGCGTGGTCACTTTGTAGAAGGTAATATTTAAAGTGGATGGCTACCAGGGATTTGGGCAATGAGTTTTGACGTAATCTCTCCTCGTTGTTATATCAGTCCACCCCACGTCTACTTTCCACTCTTATTTTCTCCCCTAATGGGTGAACACAACCGCTTCAACAATTTCGCATAATAGGCACCTGTCACAAGTTGTAGGTTTTTCCAGATATGCGAGAGATTGAGATTCTGAGCATTTCCACCGTACTCTTGTGCTACGGCTTTCGATTTTTTCCAGAAAGTTGAGCTTTCTCCTTGCATCCTGTAACGAGCGCCCTCTGGTCTTCCTCGCGATACATTTTTAGTGGTGGTTGGGTAAGAGTTTGTTCTCGGGGATTCTTTATTGTCCTTTAAACTGAAAATAAGTGAATCTATTATTATAAATAAGGTGGTATGACGACATTTTACGAGATTTACTATATATAAGCCGTACTCAGGAATTGCCGTAGCTTGAAGACGTAAATGTAGATAGTTCCGTTTGGTGGCGCATGCGCGCTAAGCATTTCTTGCTCTAAAGCTATTTAATAAATACTCTTTATACATATCATATGTCCATTAGGCCTACATGAATATATAATATACAATGTAACATCTAAATACACGTAATAAGGTATGTATTTACATGTCGCATGCATATATTTTAGATGTAGCAAACGTGTTTTTTACATGTAGCGTACATTTGCTTTACGTAGTAGCCTATATCCCAATTATTTTACGTGTAAAAAACATGTCGAATATCTATGTGCTACATGTAAAATGGATTTATATACACGTGTTAACATATATGTTTATTATGTATTTATTAGATAGCGTAGAGAAAAGAAATGCTTAGTGCGCACGCGTCAAGCTACGGCATTTCCTGAGTAGGGCCTACGGCTATAGATTTTAGAAGATAACAATTTCAGTTGTAGAGTTATGAAAAAAAAAGTCTAATAAAGGTAGATTTGAGAAGGTATTAGTTGGAACGAATTTAACATTGTCACTTCCATAGATAGCCACGCTTGTTGAAAAACGAACAACTCGGTTTTGTCAGACAGACAGGATATCAAATATTCAAACTAATTGAACGCTAATTAAATTGATGTCGTTGATCCATCTTCGGTGTTTTTTTTATATTGTATTAACCTCCATTCGGTAAACTTATACATAGGTTTTGACCTTGTCACTGTTGCATCGCACTCGGGTGTTAGATTAAGCTGCCATTGTGCTAATAGTAGTAGAAAATCTAGGACTCGAATTGAAAATTGAGACGAGTGGATAATTTGGTCAGTTTAAAAAGTTATGCAGTTGAGTCGTATTATGAAGATGTTTTTTCACAGATACATTTTCTCAGTGTATGGATTTTGCATTTTCACTCCCACGTAAAGTATGAAAATAATTCGAAAGTGAACTTGAAGTGATGTCCATGAAATGGAATAATTTTCATCAACACGCAGTATTTGTTAACCTGTAAGAAATGCGGACAAACGTCCTTCTTTAATAGATGACTTTTTATCATTTTAAAAATTGCAAGATGTTATTTAATAATATTCCTCGTAAATGTTCTCAATTTAGCGAAACATTACTGTTAATAATAATAATGTTTAAACTATTGTTCGCACATAGGCGTCAATAAGAGGTACTCATTTTGTACCTTTCGGATCTTGGCGCTTTTTCCATCTTGGTCGTACTTGATTAAATTCCGTTTTCTTGTCCGATTACCGAGTGCGTCTCTTCGCTCCCGGTCCGGTCGAGGGTGCTTTCGCTACCCGTTGCGGTGGTCGCCCCCTCACGTAAAGGTCAAGCGCAACGATGGACTGTTCCTCGGGGGTTCAATCACCCATTGCAACGAGCGTGCCCTCTTCAGGGGGGATGCGCAACGACCGAACGCCTTGGCGCCGACTACAATGGCCCGCCTCGCACCCTTCTGCTACGAGGCTGCAAATGGTATTAACCACTTCATTCGTCACGTCTGCACCCCACTTCGTACTTAACGAATGACCCCCACCCCCTCAAAGCGAGGGACGAACGGATCGTGATAACGACGAGAGGGGAGACGTGGAAAATAGCTGCCATTTTGGTTTCTTCAAAGTATACCGGAATCGGTCGAGTGTGCTAAAAATTAATAAAAGTTTACTTTTTTTATTGCCATTTTAGAATTTAGGATAAACGGGTTGTCGAGTCTTTTTTTTCTTCATTGAAAATCAAACCTTAACTGCGTGACATGGCGCTTAAATTGAATTTTGTTTTATGAATGTGTTTTATTGAAGATTTTTAACGGGGCATTAGAATTTCTTAAGGATTGGCAAATGTCAAGTTTCGTAATTGTTTCGTTGAGTTTTAATACTCACGGTGCTATCGAGGTACTGTATATTCAAAGGAACTGAACAGTTCGTAGTTTGTTTTCCTTGTTTAGCGCAAATAATTGGTACAGTCATGCAAATGAGCAGAAATGTAGTAACAGTGTGTAGGGTGACCGAGGAACGGAGGAATCTGTATGGTCTGTGCAATCGCCGGTGATTCTTTCGATTTTGGGACGTTATGCCCATGCTAGAGGGCCATTAAAAAAAACGTCCGAAAAACGTGTCCAAAATTGGACGCCCCCTGTCCGCATTGTGTCCGGTCAATCAGGACCCTCCCCCCGCCATTCGGACGTCCGAAACTAAAAAAAAAATTGTATTCGGAAAATGTTGAAAGTTTTACAAATTTGAACTCGGAAAATGTAAATTATGTACTGTTTATAAAAGCAGAATTGGAATTCAACAGTTGTGAGGTTCTGCTGTTTCTCGGCGCATTTATTGGTAGCAACGTGTTGGAAGAAGTATCTCTCAAAACATCGATAATTCGAAAACAATTTCAGATATGAAAAGGAGGCTATACCCACCCGTCAGAAAGTTTGAAACTGGGACAGACCGTTCCCGACTAGCCAATATCTGATCCTCGTCTGATAAGGAAAAGCCTTGAATTCTGTGTGTTTGTAAGAGTGCAGACTGTTAGTCATCCTTTGAAGCGTTTGGAAAAGGCAAAAAAACTAGGTTATATTTTCAATAAACTGTGTTCGTATTTTAATCGGATTTAGGAGGACATTCTGGTCAGGGTTCCCACTGGTCGTTGAGTTCTAAAACTACGGTTGGACCGTGAACACTTACTTCATTCGTTGTTTTTACCAACTTGACGGTTCTTGTCTATAACACCTCGGGTAATTTAGTGAATGCGCTTGCTTTCAACCGGGTGACAAATATTTTTACAAAACTTGATGCATTTAGGTAATTTGATAAATACATTCCACCTTTTAGTAATAAGTTGGTTAGAATGCACTAATAGTTCCTGTTAATGCAATCGACGAGTAAAACTAGTTTTAATCAGCCAAAGCAGTGAAAAGACCCCACTAAAACCAGTTTCGCTTCGCCGGTAGGAATTTGGTGCAACTCTGGTTGCGGGTTGCGGTTGGTAGTGGACAAGCTCTGCTGACGCCATGGGGATACGCTTCTAAATGCAAATGAGATGTTTGAATAGCAGCAGTTATCTATTGTATGCAAAACACAGGGTTGTTTGTTCAATGTCGTCGCCACCATGGTGTCATTTTTGTACGCTGGAGAGTTTTGAGTGGCGAAAGCGACGGGGTGGCTTAATGAATGCCTATCACCAGTTTAATGGGAGTGTCAACATTTTGGTACACCACAAAAGACGAAATTCGCTGGAAAAAGGGGTAATTTGGGCGGACTGTGTCGCTCGCCACGGAATTCGGCCATTGGCTAGGTGGCGCTTCGGGATAAATACACGACTTGTCTTTTCAAAGGAGAGCTCGTTTATTCGGCTATTCTGTGACAGCTAAACATTATCACGATGATACTCTTGTACGAATTTGTAGGCATGCAAAACGAGTTGTTTTATAAGATTATTTTAGTCCTGATTGAATGGGGGGAGGTCATCTAGCTGGCCAAGTTCATTTATCAAATTTTGTAATGGACTTAATTCCATTTTAATCATCACATGCATGGTTAGCACTTCTAAGGGTAATATAATCTTAATAAGTATTTATCCACCAAAACTGATAATTTCGTAAAATTCTATACGTTTATTTTAAAGAAATCTCATTTCCCATCTGAGTGAGTTACAAAACATGTATCCAAAATAAAATATTTTTTTTTGCACGTATAGATTTGCCAATATCAATGCCCGTTGAGGTCAGTCAATTTCATGCAAATGTTAATGCATGGCAAAATAAAGTAACAATACTGTCATTTATTTACTACCTGGTTGGATGTCAGTGATTCTTGTTCTCCATTCCTTTTCATTGTTGAATAAACCTAATTATTAGTTAGTTGAAACTTTAGTAAGCTAAGATTAAGGGATATAAAAACATTTTGCCCGACTTAGTATACCGTCGTAAGGCAAAAATTGAAGCTTTTTAAATTGTCACTTTTGAAGCGGAGGTTGGATTGATTTCAAATGAAATTTGCTGCAAATATTCTTCCATCATTACTGAACATGCATTTTGAAGGCATTTCAGGCGTATAGACCTTTTTCGGCGCCTGTGTGAAATGTTTATGGTCTATGAGTGGATTGAAAAGTTCAGAAATGGACAGACAATTCGCATAGAATTGCTGCAAGAACTATATGGGAAAATCTCCCAAAATGGAATTTTTTTTGAATAATAGATGACTTTTACATATTTTCTCTACCAAATGAAATTTCATTAAAATCCATACTGCAGTTTAAAAAAAAAATATGGATTCTTAATGAACACCCCTCGTACTTTTGTTGCTTCGAGCATGTGACAGTAGGTTGGTTAACTTGTACATTTGAAGTCTTCAGTTTGGATCCATATTAAAAGGTCGTTGATATTTGAAATTTCACATTACACCATTTGGTGCGAAATTTAAATTTGTCCTTGCACTAGTTAAATTTTATGCGTACTATTTCAACTACACTGTGCAGGCTTTATATTTAGACTTAATCGTCAGTTGAACGTGGGCCATTTTGTTGAAAAATGAACCGGATTTTGTGTTAACGACGCCATTTGCTTTCGAAGGGGTATCAATCTGTTCGAGTATTTTAGTTTTGCGATTGCGTTTCCCTTAAGAACCGGTCTTTTTTATGTTTTGATTGCGATTGCAATTACAATGAGTGAAAATTTGCTATGTAATTTTTGAATCTGATAAGAAAACTGGTTGTAAATTAGTCGATTTTCTTTTCCGTACAATGCGACGTGTTCAGATGAAATCCGGTTAATTTAATGCAGTAAATCTATCTAAAGATTTCAGCGCAATATTTTTTGTTATTATTTTTTGATTATTCTTCGTCCAACCGGCGTCCTGAATGTCGTATACAATTTAATAATTATTTCCGTGAGAATTTTATTGATTTTTAATTGAAAATTAGGTCTGTTTTCAAATATGGCGGACGGCTCCAGCTGAGCTCATTATTTATTCTGCGTCATTAGTGGCTGTTAGTAATTAGTTCTCCTCGTAACCGTGAGATGCTTTTGAGTTGTTTAACACGCTTTCTGTTCGTTGCATTCCTGTAATCCGTCATGGACCGCACTACATAACTGTTGCCGAGGTTCTGAAGTTTGTCATAAGTTTGACAGCGAGAATAAATTGCGCATTCCTGAAGCTCCTGACTGACCATCACTTTAAAACAGGTTAGGGGATGTTAACAAAGTACGCTTAGTTGGAGTGGAAAAAATAACTACATGTGAAAAAAAACCTCGGATTTTGGTGGACGTTAGTTTATGTATACATGTACGTTCTGTAGAACTTACTGCCTCGTTGATTTATGATAGTTATTATAAAGTGCAATGGTTTATTTCTGAAGTAATCCTTTCGGGCACCTTCCGAAAAAACTTATACAAATGAGCCAAATTAAAATATGGAATCTCTGAAATCCGGTGTTTATATTTTTTTTTACTTCCTGTTGTTCGATTAATGGGGCAATCATTATTCGTTTATTTTGGCAACATGTCTTATATTTTTTTTATAAGCCTCTCTATGGTATTCGCAAAGTTTATAAAACTGTTCAACTTTTTGCTATTTTGTTTTCCTGGTTCTGTAAATCCTTGTCCAGGTGGCGCTGTTTGCAGTGGTCTTTTTGTCTTTGCTCATTCCCTCGTGAGATTTTGTAAATTGTTTAAAGGTTGGGTCCATCGGATGCTCGGAGCACCACCACGAAGGCTGTGTGCTGACCTGTATTGAGTAAATTGGGGTCCCATCTATACATGTATTGTATTTGCACGTGGAGCCTCTTCTCGCCCTTAAAGGGCCATTGTCCCCAGGGGACGTGGAATTCAAGATGGGCTACAAAACAGCAGCTTTGACCCGTCACTCACCCCTCCTCGGCTCCATCCTTAATTTGCGTAGCCTCTTCAACGGGTCTGTTCGGGGTCATTTTCCCCAAAATAAAACAAAATGGTTCCTTTTGCTCCAACGGTTCCTGTTCGACGATGGTAAATAAGGCTGTAAAATGTTAGTTCAACATGTAGAAATCCACAGATCGAATTCGCAGCTACATCAACAAGTATTGTTGTCCGTATTTCTGTCCAAATTTAAAATATTTTATTTTTGATTATGAAAGGTAAATATAGACTGCAGAAATGCAGACAAGGTTTCTGGTTTGAGAAAAAGCAATGTTGTGAACGCACTCGGGTGTATTAATTTAATGAATTAAAATGTTGACACCGCATAAATAATACATGGCGATTGAAAAGAACAAGAACATGGATGACCAAGTCAAATGTGGATAGTCTATGATCATCTGTGGATCAAACCCAACAAACCTTACTTCCTTTAGGGTTTTTATGGGATTAGTTCCAAAACGCCAAACGTTAATTCCAGGCATAGCATTTTAAAGTTTGCACGCACTATCCATAGTAGATCGAACCCAAATGACCTCTTGTCTGGAAGATCGTCTGAACACGAATGCTTTTGCACTCTGGTCTGCAAGGTTGACTAGGGATTGCTACAGCAGCGCTTTCAAGCACATTTTCTCCAGTTCTGGCTGGTGCATGAGTAATTTGAACGGTGCATGTTTTAGTGCGCGCGTGGTTTTACATCTATTTAATAAGTGTTGAATGTAACGGACGGTCAAAGATAAACAGAGGCGAAACACGTGTTAAACTATGCTAATCCTCTCGTCACGCCTTCTATACGAAAATGCCCGCTGGGGTGGACATTCTCCGCGTGGCATATTTGCATAATTAGTCACGTAATAACAATAGATTTGTGGACACGAGAGGTTTATGTGGGCATGCGTTTGTTTGTTTAAAATGGCTAATCTGTCCCAACCCCTTTTTTCCCTCGCTCTAGCCATTTACGCTGAATGTACGCTCGTTGTAAGTGGGCATTAGTCCTGCCATTGTCTTTTAAAATGATGACGACCTATTACGAAGCTACTCTTTAAGAGTATCATCCATTTTTAAAATTGCACGCTCAATTTTAACGAGGAAGATTTTAATAAGTTAAGTGGACCCGTGTAATTAAATCGTTCAAATGGCCAATCTACCCGGGATCTAGCCCATCTGTCCAACAGTTTTTATTCGTACGCGTTTTTTACCCGAGAGGAAGTGACGTCATTTTCGGAAGTTCCTTCGTAAGGGGCTGTCCATTAAGTATGTCACTTTGCTATCCACGTTTGTAGAAATTAAAAAAAATAAACTTGAAAACTGGATTTTCAATCATTTTTTTATTTATCTTCCATATGTTCGGGTAGCCTATATACTGTAAATGTAACTCAAATGTTAGACCCGAATAACACCATTTTGAAAATAAATGTAATTTACTTCATTAGCCCTAAGACGTAACGCTGCTTAATGTT
Organism: Ommatoiulus sabulosus; assembly: GCA_034697705.1. Classification (NCBI taxonomy): domain Eukaryota; kingdom Metazoa; phylum Arthropoda; class Diplopoda; order Julida; family Julidae; genus Ommatoiulus; species Ommatoiulus sabulosus. The sequence continues at coordinate 38,135 of JAQGAO010000044.1, read as the reverse complement.
GGCGTGGACAAGGGGATCAACCGGCTGCGACGAGTGTTTGGGCTGTCCAATTATTTTGCCTAATTTTTTTCCTATGAGTACATTTGTCAGGGGTGCAGGACAACCCACACTCTTTCTCATCACGTGTCAAGATGCTCCCTGACATCCACATGGTAATAAGAAAACGTGTAACCGAATACCAATCCATCCTGGACCCCTCATGTCCTGGAAATGACGGCCACATGTTTTGCTGACCATATGCGCGGGATAGTCCCCTCGTCTAAATCTTCCATCCGTGTATGTAGGTGGTATCCTGGGCAACACATTCAACAAGGCCATTTGCTGGCAATGTACTGTTTTACCCCGTGACTTCCGCCATGGTTTCTGACCATAGGCTAATGTGTAGAAACGACCGACGTATTCTGAAATGTGCCTTTTCCCAATAATTGAAAATGCGGAGTTTCCAATGCTCAGAAATTTGGAAAACGACGAACAAACTCATTTAGTTTATCGAAATAGTTTCAGAGATATCGGAAATGTTTAGCGTGTCGATTTTGAACACAGTATTGTTTCCAAAGTCCGTAGTTCTCGTATTACCAAGGAAACTTAAACTAAAACTTGGTTTCCGAAGGCGGAATGCGAGTTTCCCAACCGTGCGTTAACCGTGGCTCTTCAATTCAATTCAAATCTTTGCCCTGCAGTTAGTACATAGTACCATTTGGCAGGGGGGATCATTATACAAATTGTCAGATTAAGCAGTCTGGTCATGATGAACCCCGACATCACAATTTAGTTATATTTCACGTATTAGGGACTTTAACGAGGAGGAAGAGATGGAATAGGAAGACGGTCATGGCCGATTTAATATACTGTAGGAACTATCTCAACATTCACCAGGAGGAATTGTGGGAAACCATGAAAAACCACAATCGAGGATTATGAGGATAGACGACCCGGGAATCGTACCTGGGTCTACCGAAAGCAAGACGATAATGCTAACCTTACTGCCTTATTCACATTGCATCGACGAACTGTGGCTCGGGTGCAATTCGAAATTTCCAACGTCATTTTGTCGTCAATGCCCCGCCTTCGGCAATCGTCAACGACTTGGAAGAGAGCTCCAAGTCGTCTCTGACGTTTTCAAGATGGCGTGAAAACCGTCTCCACCGTTAATTCGTTGATATCATTGTGAATAGAGCATTAGCCACCTTGCTGCACGAATTGAAAGTTTCCAGTTTCGTTTTAGTTTCCTCGGTACCTATACCTTAACATTAAACAACCAAACTTTAATGATGAAGCTGGGCTTATTTTTTTTTTAAAAAAAATAATAGCTTCGCGTATGGAAATTTTATTTCATTAACCGCCACCGGAGTGTGGTTCTGCGGTCTTGTAAATGAGGATTTTTCCAATAAAATATGATGGTCAGTCAGCCTGTGCCCGGCCGCAATTTTCTAATTAATTCACGGGCAGTGTGTTGCATGTAAACGGCTTAATAGGGGAAAAATCATGAAATATTAATCAGTTTGGTGTTTATTTTGCGAAATGTCGAATAGATAGCAAATGTGAACACACTTAATTGCGTTCGGAGTCATTTAATAATCATTTTGGGAACGGGAAATAATAATTTAATGGATTGACCCTGAATAACGGTTGGCGTAGACTCCCTCTTAAAGGAGCTTCGTACGATAACAAATTATTATTGAAACGTAAGAATTGAATATTCTGCAAAACAGGTTTGTGGTTATGATGGGTTTTCCACAAAAATGCTGATAAATCGTCGTCTCTGGTCATCCTGGCGTTCATCCGTTTGGTCCGTTAGAAGGCTATAACGATAGCCGTACTCAGGAAATGTCGTTGCTGCTACTTTGATGGAAAACGTAAGTGTATGCATGTTGATAAAGTTCCATCTGGCGGCGCATGCGCACTAAGCATTTCGTGCTCTACGCTATCTAATACATGTACATGTATATAAATAATGTAATTACATGTAATGTTAATTATATATAAAAATAATGTAATATTAAAATACATGTTATATCTCACATGTAATATGGCATGTAAAACACATGTAGATACATGCAGTTTACATGTAGCGTCACAATACCGTACATGTGTTTTACATGTACCAACAATTTTACATTTAAAACATGTTTGCTACATCTAATAGCCATGTATACACATGTTTAATATACCACATTACAACTAAAATATAACATGTATTTTGATATTATATAGGCCTATACTGTACAGTATAATTAACATATAACATATACAGTGTTTATTAGATGGCGTAAAGAAAAGTACTTAGCGCGCATGCGCCACCAGACGGAATTTTACCTATACATTTACGTTTTCCACCTACGCGAAGCTACGGCATTTTCTGAGTCCGGCTATTACGAGTATAGTGTTAATTCGTGAACTGGTAGGCTATGACGTTGTTATGAAATGAATTAAGACTACGCTACCAGCGTACATCTCTTCTTAAAAAGATCGGGTCATTACGGAATAGAATAACAGTTTAGAATAAATTAGATGGCGCTACGGGCGAGTGCAAGTTCTCCATAAACACGTTGGTGATTTATATAGAGGAAAATGTGGCAAAATACAAAGAAACTCGTACGTCAGGTTTTTCTTATCAACATTTTTTTTTTGACTAACCCGTTTTTTGAGTTTTATTTCTCAGCTTAAAAACTTAGTTCTGATGAGATCCGCGTGATAGACCTAATAAGTTAGTTAGTCAGTCCCTCTTTATTTTTTTCTATTTCCGTCAGGCGTTCGTAAATTTACTTTTGTATTCGTTTTGCTGACGGAGAGTAGTAATTTAAGTGACAGTAAAGTCCGTCCAGAAAAAAAAGCAGCGAAAAAGGTATTTTTCTGGAGGGAATCCACTCGCTTTTGGCTCGTAGGCTGCTTATTTAAATAGCCCGAAAAAATAGGTGGGAGGGGAAGAGGGGCTGAAATATGAACGGGGTGGGCTATTTGCGTGCTTTCATTGTTTATTGATGGATGAGGTAAGGAGGGGAAAGCGAGGCACCTTCTCAAAGTACTTTAAACTGCGAAATGAAAATTCAGCTCCAAGCCCCGAAGCCCGGTACTTGCCGATGTTGCCTTCTGAAAATGTGCCAAACCTTTATGCGCCTGCCCAAATAATTCGGATGCTTCTAGTTATGAAAAGTGCGCTATGCCCCGGTAACTTTAATCGGCCAATCCATGGACCCAAACGCCGGTTAAACATTTTACCACCGTTCGATAAGGTGTTGATTAAGGAGGAAAACGACCTCAGTAAGGCTTAGTATCAGAGCTGAAAATCACAGAACGTCTTCCGTTGGAAGTAAGGCTGCTAAATTTCATTTTTGCTCTGGTGCAAAATCACGATCCATTGTTGGGCCTGTCACGGAGAAACGTGATATCCCACCCATGGTGTTGATATTTAGGAAGAAACGTTCGGGAGTGCATTTTGGAGGACACGTTGACAGAAAACGGGGAAGATTTTGTGGAAGGCGGAATGGGAGAATGGTCGCTCGGGTTGACCTTGCTGACCTCCAGGTGGTCCAGATTTAAGCACCGTCGTGTACGTTTTAGGCCACTGACACGCTTCCAGAATACGGTTGGACTCGTAGAAGCCAAGAATCCTGGGAGGCTTTTTATCCTGAACGAGTCGTACGTAGTGCTGCGTGTTACATTCTGAGCCTGCAGTTTTAACGAGTTGGAATTGAAGGATTGAATGACCAGGGCTGGGGGCGCTCGGGGTGAAAAGGCAAAACGAGGGGAGAAATTAACTTAACAAAATGTGGGGTCAACTGGAGATGGTTCCTCTATGGTTTTCAATGTGTAAGGTGTTTCTTGTTTGGCGGAAAGCCACCCATCTTTGTTCAGCGTGAAATGCTGTTCAACGCAGGGAACAGGTTGAATATTTGGCATAGCGAAGGTCTTGTTAACCTTTTTGTCACGTGGTTTCATTGTGACCAAGATACAGGGTGAATCGAAATTGTGGCGCTCTAAACGGGTAGTGTTAGCGGTGAAGTTTCTCACCGAGGCGGCGAGGTTTGAAACGATCGGTTGGCCTACAAGTACTGTACGTAAAGATGACGAGATTGGGTTCGAATTTTTTCGAAGTATTTTTTTCTGGAGGGAAAAGAAAAGCTGTGGCGTCAACACGCCACGCAAATCGACTATTTTACATTTTTATTGTTCGAGATTTGAAGCAATGATTCCCGTTTCGCACGTTCTTATATTGATTATTAGCTGCAAATTAAAGTGTAATCATCTGGTTGCGAGTCGCGCCATTCTTCAATTAGTTTAATCGTCGATTATGCCACGCGATCCTAAAATGGTGCAACGTACTATTCGAGTGTAAGAATGATGGAGTGCTTTCCTGCAAGAACGTATCATTGTCTCCTTCATGCTAATTTCCGATTAGTTTCTCTTCACGCGGATCCTCTCTCGGGTGCCTCGTCGTCAAAGCACCCCCTCACTGTTGCCAATTAGGAAATAATTTAATTGAAATTATATTCTCGCCTAGCGTAAATCTTCATACTTTTGTGAGCCTTCCACGTTGTTACTGGCCTACTAAATAGGCCGTCATTATGAGTGCCGATGTTCAGCGTTTATTGATCCCCAGTCTTTCACCACCCTTCCTAATTAGGCCTTCTCCCTTTTAGGCTTAATATTTTCACCCAACTTATTACCATCTACGTGTAGTTAGCCATAAGTGATTTCGCGCAAATTAGGCCCCATTAACTCCGTGAAACTGAAATGTCAAATATTGAGAGAATGAGACGTGAACGCGTAATACGCACGAGGCAATTTATTTTTTATTGGCGAATTCCAGGTAACATTTATGGGTGTTGGAAAAGTCATGTTTTATAGTCTGCAAATTGTGCAAAATCAAATGCTCTAAATCGGATATTTCTTAAATTAACGGTTTTTCCATTTCATTCTGTAAATTAAATTCAGTTAATTCTAATTTGGACATCTTATTATACCTTATTTCCAAGGACATATTGACCATGGTATGTATACTTCATGCAGTGAATTGAAATAAAATTTACAGGAAAATAAGCCGATGGAATAAATTCCTTTCCATGCAGAGTTATTTTATATTGTTACTACATTGTATGATCCAATTTGTATTTCTAGCTACTATCGATGCATTGTATATATGCCCCCCTTTTTAACTACAAATATTACTATTGAAGGAACAGCGTTTAATTCAACGCTAGCTATCATAAACGCCAAATCGCATCTGCAACGTTAGCGTTGCATTAAAATCTCCTTCAGGACAATGAGAGATTACAATAATGAAAGTTAATTCCCTGTATTTGTGGCTTATCGGTAGAAGGCAAAATGGCGGCTATTAGTTTGTGATGCGATGATGGTGCTTGTCAAGGTAAACTTCAAATTCTCAGGTCGTTAATTCAATAGTTTTCAATTTAACAAAGATCATTAGCCGTTCATTTGTTATGCCTACTTTTGGAAGCTCATTTATTTGAGCCACGAAGAGGAATTTTATAAGTAGAAAGGTGGATTAGACGTTTGCGGAGAAATCCAAACAATGATTTCCATTCGTGAATTGATTAAAAATGCTCCTCTGCATGCGTGCCATGAAATTTCATGGTCTTTGTGAAAATGAAAGATGGCAGACAGGATTTTGCAAGGGTGGGTAGAGACCTTAAGGGTGGGGTTTTTGGGCTAGGTGGAATTGTTTGTAAGACGAACACAATGGCATCCTTATTGTACTTCTGACATCTCTTAACAATGGCTAATGCCCCAGTGTTCACAGCGAGCATTCACGTGTGAGGCTTACCACTGACCACGATGACACTGGGCCTTTACAAGAAAAATGACTAAACGGATTGAAATCCGTTCTGCAGCATTTAAGCTTCCTTAAAGCATGTCGAACATTTCTTCGCAGAACCACCTTGGAAAATCCACTGTTGTCTTTGGTCGGCCACTGGAAAATTGAGACAATGCTTTTTTTCTGACCCTAGAAACATAGCAGTTAGTTTGTGGTTTTCTTTTTGAAAAGTCACGGGCGTGCAGGCGAGCCAAATCTTCACACAATAATCACCAAAAGTGGATTTCATGCTTAATTGGTTCCTCTTTTGACCTGTACGCACTATTTAGAATAAACGATTTTTAAATCGAATATAAAATGTGGCGTTCTCCACATTCAATAAGTTATTTATGATTGTGAAAAAAATCGTCAATAATTTGAATGTTAACGATGGCAAAATACGGTAGCAGTGTAACTGTTACATCTACGTTAAACCACTTCTGACCCCTGGTGGCGAATCTACTTAATCGAATTCAAACGGGACAAACGAACGAATAGGAGCTTGGGAATACTGGTTTTTTTTTATAAGTAACAACTACAGTATATGATACGGTACCGGAACATCATAATTTTGACAATTTACGAAATATTGGCAATATTAAAATGCAACTTTAATTATTCGTTATCGATATCTGTTTCAAAAACGTATTATGATATACGTTACGAATGATTTACCGCAATAAATTTAGTTCGTAAAATAGTTCGCCATATGGAGACTAATGAATAACCAAGATTGGCGGCCATGTTTTTCATTCGTGGTGTTCTAAAACTCACCGGGATGCGCCTGCTTCGCTTAATGCACGCGGGTTGAATTTAATTGGAAGGCAACTCGGAATTAATGTATGCCCTTTGAATGAAAGTGCGCCTCAGTGCGAATAAATTAACGAGTCATTATGCTAAACTGGGGCATGTATATATACTATATAGTCGGATGAGCTTGGAATCCGCGTCCTCATCTGGATGCAACGATTGTCGTTTCAGCGAAGCTAGTCTTAATTATTCCGTTTGTTTTTAATTTAAAAAGTGGAAGTCGGTTTTGATTTGTCAGCGCCTTTTGGTAGCGTTGCCGCCTAAAACGCATGCATTTAGCTCTGTTCGTTACGAAATTACTGGCCTATTTAGCGTGCGCTATTGTTTTATAGGATGCCTCATCGGTCATTAGCATTTCAAGAGTTCGATCATTAAAAAGTAAACGATTGTTAGCGCACTCTACAGGATCCGTCTTTTGACATTTCAACTATTTGGCATCGACGTAAAACACGGGATATGCGAATGTAAATTTGGCTAATTAGTGCTTTAGAGGGGCTGTCTGCTTAAGTTATTGTTGATAGCAAAGTGTTGAACTTTTTATTGCACTCGAGGTTTTTTTGCGTACTCTTTTTTTTTTTTGTTCCTACTAACACACTGGGTATATAGCGGAATGTACATGTATGTTCCTGTTCTGCAAATGGATTTCCTCAGCGACCAGGTTTCGTTGTGCTTGGCAGAAGGATGGAGGGAGTCTTAATTTAAATTAAGCGGTAAGCTATTTGTTCCCCGTTGAGAATTGCTATATGGAGAAAGATAAGAGATTGTTGAAAGTGAGTCACTCGCATTAGCTTCCAGTAAAAAGCTCGGTGCTTCGAAGTTTGCGGTTATTGAATTATGTTGTCGAGTTAAAACGTTGGCTCTTTGGTATATGGCGAGCCAACTGGGAGCTGGATGATCATGAACCAAACCAAATTCATGATGATGTATAGCTTATACTTACTGTTTGCGATCTACAGTACGTCTATGTACGCTATAGCTCTTAAGTCATAACGATGGCAACTAAACTGCGCAGCTTGTTTACCTAAAATAGTCAAATTGTATTGACTACGTACGATGTCATTGGACGCCATGTTGCTCAGAGTGTTCCGTTAAACCTACATTACATTGCGAGGAAACGTTCGCGTGCTGGTAATGGATACCTTACATACTGTACATTAATTCCAAACGTATTAAAATGACGCTTTCTTCTGCGAAGTACTCTGATTTAAATATGCACAACTTCACAAAGGTTTGACAATTATCCGGTGTCGCGTATACAAATCATATCACAAGCTGTACATTATGATGCATTTTGTGCGACTACATGCTATGATCGGATAATCCGAAAAAGCATATATTCCTGTAAGTTTTCTCAATGTCCGTTACACAGTTCCGTACATTATACGAAAGAAATTCTGTACATTTTATGGCAATTTACCCGTAAAATACGAAAGACAGTTGTAACCAACTTTGAAAATATGGTCAAATATTTATCAGGTTACTTGACCAGTTAACACTATCCATTTAATAAATTACTATTGCAAAAGCAAGAACATTTATAATTAATCTCCACGAAGTTAATGATTAATTTTCAAGCTGTTTGACATTGCAGAAGTAATTAAGGGTATTAGGTTATTTTTCTCTAAAAAGTTGTTGTTGAGGGCATATTTATCATTTTAGTAAGACATAATCGGTGAAAATCATAGAAAGCGCCGACTTAAATGTGCTTTTAAATTTCGTTGATACGTAGTTTTACCTTTTTTCTCGATTGGTTCGTTCAGTCGGTTGCCATGCAAGTTTCGCAGATGCAATTTTCCTGGTTTTATCTGTTGCAACGAGGCAAGGCACTTGACTGATAAGTTGCGTGGCTGACAAACAAAGCAAAGCAATGATGGCTGACAAGTGGCTTTAAATAAGAAGATTTATCGCTTTTTATGCCATATCTTATTTGCAAGATGGACGGCCATGTTGGTTCACCTTGATATTATTGTGATTGGGCGATTTCGTTGCGCGACATATGCGATCAATCCTGGCAGAAAAACTCGATTAATTAGCGTTGATGGATTCGTGATAATAGGACAGAGGTTTTTTTTTGTTGTTGTTAAAGGAAGGGAGAAGTGAGCGGCGAGGATGATGATGGTGCATTTTTTCTTCGTTTTGCTCTCGCTTTTGTTCATTGAATGATGAAACGGTAAAAATACGATTAGGTTCAATTTTTAGTTGCAATCCAAGCACCATTTATTATGATTTATGCCCGACAAGGTGTGCACTACAACCTCTTGGTACCTATAAAAACCACTTTGACTATACGTGTACAAGAAGCTACATTCGATTATTCGGTGCGATATTCAACTTGTTCTTGGGTTAGACGTAGCCGTTCTTTCATGCAAGTGCCAAAGAAAATAGTTTTGCTACGGCAGCATTTAGTATAATTTGGGGGCCATTTTTCCCAGCAAGGTTGACATTTTCAGCACGATATTTTATCCCAAAAATATAGTCTGGTTATTAACATACTGTATAGGTCTAATAGCGACCTCTGTAACGTGCTGAAGTACTCAATGATGCGTAAAGGATTATCTAACACCCAAACTTAGCCAAAAACGCTGACACATTGACTTCTTGTATATCATTTGAAGAGTTCATATTTCGTACTCTTTTACGTATCGTTCCAAAAATCCCGTAAAAGTTTCGGACGATTTGCGGACCTTCTCCGCCACATAATGTAACTAGGCCAGTCATGAAAGACAACAATCACCTGTATACTCTGCCAGAATCTGAAGTGTATCTCCGAAAGTTAAATTTAAAAAAAGTTACAGGAATGAAATACCAAAAGGGACCGTAGCCAAAAAAAAAGCAAAAGATGTAAATTGCCGAACCCTATAAGTAAGGATATTTCCTGCAAACGGTATGTTCAGTTACATGTTAAAAATGTGTTTTTTAAATAGTATTTTCGTGGAGATCTTTGAAGAAGTCTAAGCTATGTTGTTTCTTAACCCTCAACCAATGACTCCATCCATTTTATAGCTTGTACTATAATGTATTGACAATGCTGCCCGTTTTTTTTTCTCATTTAATCTCAACTGAATGAGCGTATAGATGATATTTTTCGTTTCATAATTCAAACTCCACTCGAAGAAACACGTAAATATAAACGCTTATGTTCAATCGCAACCCTCGTTTAACTCTTTTCTCTCTTGTCGTGTTTTTTCTGCCAACCACAGTCTTTGAAGTGGAATTTTTGGCCACGCGAAGGGATTGACATCTGATTAAGTAAGGGTTATCGGCAAACAGCCGATGGAATTATTAAATGTGGCAGCCCGATGGATTGCCACTACTTATAATATTAAAACGCTAAGTTGCCACCCAAGTTGACAGATTAAAATACCGATGGCGGATATTATTTGCGAAGCGCGAGCGATATTAAGCTTAAGCTCGGCGGCTGAATTACTCTGGAGATTCGAGCATGTTGACGGACGAGGGTGCATGATCAAATTATGTTTTGTTAGGCCCGAGGGGTTGATCAATAAGTTATTTGTACATAATGTGGTCATCATCCATCTTCCGCGAGGAAAAAAAAGTTCAACGAACCGTGCGGGAATTAGCCGTTTTCACGTTCTCCTTTAAAAAAAAAAATTTTGGACGCGCTATTTCGGGTTCTCTCGAGGCCCAGCCACGGTTTTGACATTGGAGAAGTTGGGAGTTTTTGTGTTTTCGTGCGGGTGTTGGTCGTCTATTGCACGAATTCTCCAGTATCCCCTACTGCGCTCCTCTGACGGATTTATGACCGTGAAAGCTGCGCAGCCTGCATGCGTGCCTCGGAAAAACTCAGCAAAATGCAGAAGCCCCCCGTTTTTATGAAGTCGAAAGTGACGATACCCAACACGTTTGGCAGATAAGCGTAAATAAATGACACGTTTAACGGCGAAACAGTTTTGCCAACGAAAGTGCGTTTCAAATCCATGCACACATGAGCCAGTTTCGAAAACGCTCCTCCCTCCTCTGGCCCAGCCTCAAAACTCTGATCGCATTTTGAAATTTAGGACGATTGCGAAGATTGTTTTATTTGTTTACATCCGTTCAGTTCATTCATTCATTCAGGGGATCCACATGCATCTTCTGTAAAATGCAATAACCGCTTTGCTGACTAATTCGAGCTATTGACTGACGCAAGGCTGTCATAGTTACTGTCATCTTAGTCAAGAATGTCTAGCTCTTGTCTTTTGTTTTTCTGGAAATGTATTACACATTTTAAGGTGCGATTATGTTGGCTGCGTGCGAATACATGTATTCAGAAGTTCCTCGCTACGTTCACGTGACCTAACGGTTGATTTTCGGGTTGAGCCAATATTGTCACGAAATATTCATAAAATGTTGTTGAGTGCGAAATTATAAATTTGTGAACTTTACATTGCTATAGTATGCCATTGTCGTTGATTTTATAGGAAAACTAATCATATATTTTTTATTTTTTTATAGGTAAGTCGCTTATTTTTCTACCTTTTGAAAATCATGAGTTTGAGTGAAATGGTAAGTAAATCTTTACGAAACGTATTCATCAAAATAACACGACGGCAGGGGCACACATGACCTGACGTGTTTCCTCCGTGAAAGCTTGTAGCATTCTTCTGCTGGAACTGTTCTAAGCCCACCATCCTCCTTTCCGCCTTGGCACACTGGTGTCAAGATGGCGAACCGATTTTGGAAACCAAGCTGCGAGGGATGTGTCTGTTAAAGTTGTCCGACTACTTACTCCCCATGCATTCATGAACTGATGATGATGTCATGTCGCTATCATCAATACGGCTTAATATTACGAGTTATTCAATTTACCCTAACGAGCGTGAAAGATACCAGCCAAAAAAAAATGTGTTCGCGAGGTCAGTTCGGGTCAAGCCCCCACATTGACGCGCTGGCACCCTTCCGTCTAATGGCAAATTTCTTGGTTGATGCCAAAAAGATTGCAATTTGCACGATGGCCAACCTGTGACTGACCAACAATGCCAGAACTTGATATCTGTATTATCAGCTTTGGGAATGCCTCTGGGCGCTGTCCGAGCGTGATGGGCACTTGTATCGGTGCTTTCAGGCCACCCTGTACAATGTGTCATCCGCGTTAAGACCTATCAACCGTTACTTTGACATCTTGTCTGCGTGAACAATAGCCGTGACCATTGACAATGGACAGAAGATGGACAGAATGGGAGGAACGGTGAGACGGGGGCTGTCCCCTCATTTAAATATTGTCTTTTGTTCGAGGCTAGGCAGAGGATAACGCTGCGAGTGTACAGAAGTGGTTCAAAGGTCAACGTTGCGTTGAAGGGTGTCTTCCGGTGCTGCTAGGGAATGTACCTGCGGTGTTGCTAACCAGATCCGTCGTGTGATCGCGTGACACTATTAATGCGGGTTTATTACTTTTTTTTTTTTTTTTTTTTTTGCCATTTATTATTTCGGGGGGGACGACCGTGAGAGGTACTGTAAGTTCCGAGGATCGAGACACTTCTTGAATGCGAGATTTTGTGGCAAATTTCAAATGTGTTACTGGACGCTATGGACTTAAACGAGACGAGTTTTTATTTTGTCAGCTAGGTGGGTGTGATATAAGTTTTGAGAAAGTTTTTATGCCCGCGAGTCTGATAAGACGATAGCAATGCGGATTTTTTTGCACGGCTGTTTCACGAAAATTGCGAAGTTAAAATGTATGATGCGGAAGTCGGAGGGCGCCACCGATCGGTGTCAGTACTCCTCGATAATTTAACCGTATGCACATGTATCCCTAGATGGCGCTAATTTCGTAGTTTTATTTAATTCTATACATCTAAGATTTTGTAAGCTGGAACGGTAGATGGCGCTGCGAAATAGCCGCTATTTTGTCTTTCTTATAACTGGCTCCCTCGAATTATTTGTTTTTATACTGTATAAAGTTAGTCATGCTGTACAAAGTGTACGTGTAATGTTGTTAGACTGGCTAAACTCTGATCTCTGGCTCGATGCTGCCCTCTGCGAAAGAGCGATATAACAATATTAACGAGTTTTGGACAAGTTTATCAGCCGAAGTTATCACGTACTGGAATCATTTATCGCAGGATGTAGTTGTCATTTTTGATGTTTACTTCTCACCTGCCAGAATCCCTGTTCTTGGGTAGAATTAAAAATAGGCAAACCAGTGATCGACATTCGGTCATCCTTAGTTCTTACTAAAGATTTTTGGGTGTTTTGGCAAGCCCCTCGATGTACAAGCGTCTCTAGCTGCCTCTTTTCTGTTACCATAGGTGTTACTTTGGAACAAACGCTGGAGTTAATGTACCTTTCTCTTTCTTGGCGCATTGGTGCTGTGGAATAGTACACGAATGATGTACCATATTAACGGCTGTTTTTCTTTTTTTAATCTTTGTTCAAAAGCCTCTTGATCAGCGATTGGGTTCAATGTTTGAGCAGCACCAATGTTCATCGCTAACTTCAAGCAGATGTTTGCCAACTTAGGATCCGCGTGATGACACATAAATGCAAATGTGTCATCACTGTAAGGAACGATGCAAACAGCAATTCGAAACCTAGAAACCTTCCTCGCAGCGCCTTCTATAAGACTCAATCACGTGGGAATTCAGATATGAGGATATGGCGCTGTACGCCATCTAGCGATCATTCTAGGAAAGTGAAACAACTTGTTGGATCCGCACAGTTGTTCTTACTCGCTAAGGAATCCTCATTTAGGAAGAATTCATAAGCATATCAATCCAAGGTTTATTTCGTTATTACTCATTGAATCAACAATTGACACGAAAGATACATGACAGATTAAAAAAATTATAATGAAAGTATTTTTAATTAATTGACCCGGATATTGTAGATTTCATTTGCATTAGCTCGTTGTAAGATGGAAATTTCAGAAAGCAATCATTGCTATATGTTTTTAAACGCATCACGATAAGATCTGTCAATAGGGCAAAAATAATTTCGTTCTGTTTTATTTTAACTGTACAATTAGGATTGGTTAACCTCGCCCCAAGATGTCAGACGAATGCCTTATCATTGCGACTTTTTGGTTTTTCACTGAACACGTAACACCTTTGTTAGGCCAAAAATAACACCACCCCTCTCCTCCTCCAAAAAAAAAATCCCCATGCATTTGCTGCGAATGTTGGTTGCATTTTTTTTTTGTGCAACACAGGTGTCGTTGAAACCTTTTTAGCTTTGGCATTTGGCTTTTACGATTCTCCATAGTTTATCTCTCTCCTTTCTCGTTTGCTGACTTTCAAATGCATTCAACGCTAGAGAAATGTGGCTGGGTGTTGGGGGGAGGATTAACTTGTGACTGCACCCTCACTTGGGCTCCCATGATAACCATTTACAAGATTTCATTAGGTTGAACATACGGTTAGCAACCCAGGAATGTCAGTTGCCATTTTAGGTGGGGGCGAAGGGGGCCTTGATAAAACCTAACGCTCTTCGTGTTGGGCCGTGCGTCTGGGTCAGTTGTGTAAAATTCCGTAGCTGCAGAGGTCAGCCGAAATACAGTAAATGGCCAGATTTGGTCAAAATGACCTACATGTACCTTTTGTACACTTTACTAGCAAGGATAAGTTTCATAACGCAGAACGTCGTAAAATTAAGTACCTATTTAAATTCATGTACATGTATGTTTAAAAAAATGGATGGAAATTTAGATAATATGAGAAAGTTGCAGGTTCTATTACCCTATTTTTCGTTACAGAAAAAAAAAATATACTGTCTGTACTTTTGTCCCGTTCACATAATTAAGATCTTTGCTGTTGTGGAGCTTTTCGTTCGTTTCACTATATAACCTTGTTGATGAATGTCATAAATCGCTAGATTTGGTACATTTGTAACGCCGATGACGCCATCGATTACCTCGTTACATAATTTTATTTTTAAATGCAGGGTCGTGTGATCCTCATAACAGTAGTTAGAAGCATGACACCAGTTATTCTGATTGCTCAAAACGTGTACAGAACGAATCAATGGATGGTATTTCCCAACGTGGAACTTTTTATTGATATTCTGTACACTTATAGTGGACTGCAATATGGGTAGTTTTCTTTTGAATAACACGTTTGTTTTTGGTATAGCAATGAGTAAAGGAGAAAATTGCATTTTAAAAAAAAAAATTAGCAATTTATTACGAAAAGGACGTTTCGAAACTTCCAAAGCGACCACCAAAAACAAGAAAATGAGCAAATATCTCAATAGCTCCTACGCAACTGTTGATTACCTCTTTGTTTAGAGCCACGATTTCCTTCATTCGCAAACTTATTTCGACTGGTGCGAACTCTGGCAGTGACTACCAAATTGCAAATCAAACAAAAAGAAGCCCACAATTTGGGTAATGTTTGCGTGGACGCCAGGGGGCAGTCCTGGAGTTGTACAAATCGTGCCAGTTGACGGCCAGCCTGGAATGTGGTTAGTTGGTGTAACTGGCCGTTTTTTTTTTTGTTGGATCTTAACTGAATTATTGGGCATGAGGGAAGGCCGCGGGGGTTTCGGAGCAGAGGCCAACACCGTGGCGCTGGTTTTTGGAAGTGGACGTCTGCGCATTGTATGTGTGCCCAGAATGGGTAAACCGAGATTTACGTCATGGCGTGAGGGGTAGAAATGGGCGTATGTAGGAACACGAGGGGAAGAAAAAAAAGAGTAAGGCCACACTTTAATGCGTTGGCTACACTGTAAACAGAGAAAATTGAAGCCCAGAATGAGAGGGGGGAGAGGCACCCAGTTTATTTTGCAAAGGCTTATGCCCTCCCAGGCATGTTTCCAAAGTCAAAAAAGATGCGGACTGTTGATTCCCCGAGACGCGCTTTTTTTTCTTCTTCTAATGTTGCTCATCGAAAATCCATCTGCTGAATAACACGGTCGCGAGGGTAACCGGACTGCATGGTTACGCTTACTTTTTGGAGTCTCCATATTTACGCGTGCTTTCTTTGTTTTTGTGGCGATCGTACTCTGGCCTAGGGTCATCCATAAATGATGTCCCCGAATACGATCTAATAATAGCGAGGTGGGTTTTTATCGCTGTTTGGGGACGCTAGTGACTGGGGGTCAAACTTATTTCGGGGACGTCCTTTAAGCGTGGCCCTTTAGTTTGCTCTCTCAACCCAAAATAATACTTGAACTCGATCTGAAACGATGAGAATTAGATTATGGCTCAGCTTAAATAGCAATTGACGCGTTTTACTGAGCCCACAAAAATGTCATTAACGTTATTCGTGATGTGCAGTGGAGGAATGTTTGGAAATAGGTTTCTGAAGAAAAAAAAAGCAAATAGGTCGTTCTTCATAATCGCCTTTGTTCTTAAGTAGCTTATAATGAGAGAACGTCGGTGCTACCTTTTAGCCTTGAAAGTTTACATCACATTCGTTCGTGGAATGACACCGAAGATTGATCGATACTTAAAAGTACTAAAATAAAAATCGACCATTGGCTTTTCGCGAAATTGTTCGATCTTTCCAAGTTCGAACGAGCCTATAAAATAGGTATTGGTGCGTTTTAGTATCTCCTATAAAAATAATATTGCTCTTGAACTTTTCGTCCGTTTACTTATGTCATTGGGTGCAAAGATTGGACGAGTGTCCCATGACAACACGTGTTTCCAAAATCCCCTGACTGCGGGGCTGTCTGGCGCCGAACGGATGCTACCATTGGATCAACTCGAGGGAGGTTCGAGTGGGGGAAAAAAACTAAGAGTACGTACTAATGAAAGTAGGGGCTAGTTAAAAAATAATTTATTTCCCTGCTCGGCCAACTTGTTTTTCTTAGAGAGGAGGGAGGTGGAAGAAAGGGAAAAAAAGACGCGTTTAATTTCCAGTTAATACGGGCGCACTTGAGACACTGACCACTTAAATGATGCATTTACTTAATGGACGAGGGATTTCTGCGAAACTCCCCCTTTTCGTCCCGTGGAAGAAAAATGCAGTTTCGTTGATCATCGTGCGTAATTACACCTTACTTAAAGCATACGCAACCACTCCCCTTCAATTCGTCGCGTAATCCTGACCGGAATTTAATATCATATGAAATAACAGATTTCGGATACAGTAGGGTATTACTGGAATTTTTTTCCGAGCGCAACTAGCATTCCATAATGGCGATACTAGTTTTGAAATGAAATAAATTGAAGAAATTTATACTCTCGAATGGGTGAATTGGTTAAAAAAAACAACTTAATTGACCCTTAATTTATACCATGTTGGACAACTGCGTATCGAACGTTCTTGAAATGTTGACACGATGCAAGTTGAAGCAAATGCTCAATCATAGCTCCTTGTCTGAAACGTTTAATCCACAACAGTCGATCATTAGTGTTGAGGTACTCTACGATGAAGTATGTACGGTATACAGTGTATGTAGGCTACTGTACATGCCCTCGTGGAAATGTGAGCAATCGTACGATTTCTACTGTAGTAGATATTAATTATTGTGTCTTCCAACGTTTAATTCTATTTGGTTGTTCGTTAACTAAATGTTAAGATACACGTATCTGCATGGGGTTAGGCATGTTTTCCGTTCTATAAAATGCTTAGGGCCGATCTGACATTTTGGTAGCTGCCCGCCACAACATGGTGACTTTGGGGTCTAGCTAGCAATTTCCCTAATTGAATTCTAGTCAGGACGACGCCATTTTTTCTGACTAATATTGACCTTCCCTTTGCCAGCCTGATGCTCGTTCAATCTTCCAGCGAGATCAAGTTTGCTTAATTTAATGCCCAATAAAAACTGTCTACGGTATACGCAGTTTGAGCATAAGACGCGTGTTTAAATTTATTGGGTTTTTCGAATATGAAATGCTCTTAAATTTAATTTAATAATTAGTTTAATCTCCTTAAGCGTCGCTGCACGCGCCTATTCATTCCATCAGTCAGAGCCATCCGTGGTTTATTTTTATCACCCTTTCAAAAACGAGTGCATTTCACGAACGAATTATTATTTCCGGAAATTGTGCTTAATTACTCGCGTGTTGTTTAACTCGGATCGTTGCTTAATGCGTTAGTTACTAGCAGCTAAAGTACAGTAGTTGTTGAAACCTTGACATTTCCTGTCCTTAACTCGTCGTTTGCTAGATAATTTAGCTCATTCCTATTTCTTTGGCTGACTGTCGTTACTCAAATATTCAATGGAAAATGTATATGCATAATTACACAATATTTTACCGAAGATACAGTTAGTTGTCAGTTCATCCGAGTGATGTCGAGAACTTATGCTAGAAAGTAGCGAGTTATATTTTGATTCGCTTTATCGAAATGACCGTTTCCAATATGACAAGTTTTGCTTCAAACTTGCCCAAATCTGAAATCTGATCCTAGGTCTAAAAAAATGAAAGTCATTACACGTATTAAACTTCTTGTCATTCAACAATTTCTCCAACTTCTTCTTGATTTCGTGAAGTTTATTAATTTTTACCCGATTAAAATGAAATTAATGGCGCGTTAACGAGGGCTTTTTTATTTCTAGTTTGAAATTTTCAACTGGGTTGCTGAATTTTACGCGTCTACCTTTCCCCGGAGATGCTCTTTTATTGTATTTTTATTATTTTTATTACGGCTCACCTAATTATTAGTGGCTGCGGCTAACTGCCTGGCATTACGTATTTATTTATATGGCTTTTGTCACTTTGTTTATTATTATTATATATATATTTTTTTGGCAAAACAAAGGCCACGCCCATTCGTCCAGAGCCTGCAATCGTCGGTCGTTTTCAGCTAATATCCTCCTGAGATTGCTCTCCGTGCCTGCAGGCCTCGCAAATATGTCAGTTGCAATAATACCGGAGTCATTTTTTTTTCTTAAGAAATGTGTCTGGCGAAGAGCATTATAATAGATTGGATAGGCGCGAAATAAGGAAACCTCGTGATAAATGCTCCCCGGAGTGTAATTTCAATGTCGGGACACTAACCTAGTTGCCTATTTTTCCCTCCAATGGTTAAATAGACACTGTGCGTACTTTATGTTTTAGGGGACAGTTCCCATGGAAGTGCTTGGACAGTATGAATGTTGCTGAAAATTATTAGGTGGACACCACCACGGTGACCGTGAGGATTCATTAAATCAGAAGGAACGTTTGACAACGCTTTGAAATTTAACGTTAATGAAATGTAAACGTTACTAAACTTAAAATAATTTTCTTGAAATAACACCAGCAAGACACGCTAGTGTCATAAACTTGTTTTATGAAACGTACCTTCTAAACACCTATGTTGGGGTGGTAAAGATTCCAAAACATGTATCCGTTTTTAGGGTCGCTGAAAGGAATAGGGCCAG
This sequence comes from Ommatoiulus sabulosus, assembly GCA_034697705.1. Lineage (NCBI taxonomy): Eukaryota > Metazoa > Arthropoda > Diplopoda > Julida > Julidae > Ommatoiulus > Ommatoiulus sabulosus. The sequence goes on along the minus strand of JAQGAO010000044.1, from coordinate 19,261 downwards.
AATTTTGTTTTGTCAGTTTGTTGGGACGTTGGATTTGCCAGGTAGCCATCATTTTTTGTTGTTGTAAACTGAATGCCTTTTGAGGTTAATCCCCAATTTCTATCGGCTGGCTTTTCGATTGTTTTTCACTTTGACCTCTCGTTAGGCTGGGCAAGCTATTAGGTGTGCGTGCGCGCCAAGCTGCTTTTTTAATAAAGCGAGAGAGGACTGATTTTCGCCACCCCGCCCGCTGGTTTGCCCACACGACTTTTGATGTGATGGATTAGGTGTTGAGTTACCATGGTAACGAGGGGGAAGCCACCTAGGGGGGAAGAGAGGCAACTACGCTCTAGCCAAAGGCTGAGGCGTGTTGCACCCAAAATGGAGGTGTTTAACTTAGGCTGGCAGACATCTGTCTCGTATTAACTTATAGTTTATGTTGGAATAATTACGTTGCGCATGCTAATGGGAAGACGCATACTTTGGGGGTTAGAAATAAAAATTCAAACCGTGACTCTTCCAAAACTTTCGATAGACCCGTGCCTCTAGCTAGAATAAACAGCATTAATTTTCCTTACCCTCGAGAGCCAACGTGGGCTAATCTTAAATTATCTTCCATTTTGCATGCTTGTTACTTAAATTGGCATAGCCACCTGAATGCTCGTACTAAGAGATGGATACTGCTTTCTCCCCTTTTGTTTTTACGATGTCTTTACATCGTTTTATAGTAGTGATCATTTTTGTCTCGCTTAAATAGCAATAGGTGGCTATTATCCTCTAGGTGGCGCCACGATTAGGGATTGCGTTCAGGTGCACTTATTCTAAATGGACCATGGGAGTGTCACGGCGACTCTCGATGGGGTTGCTCTTGCATAGACTGCTGGAGATGTGCCCAGTCGTGTTGCTAAAGTAAAATTACTAAGCCGTTGTCAAAATGGACATCTTGAATTGGATGCAGTACATTTGTACATGGCCATCTAGTACTGTAGTGCGAACGTTACCTCAAGAAGTACATGTATTCGTTTTGAAATTTCTTATTTTTGAGACTGCTTTCCTTCGATATGGCTGGGAAGCCTGTCCATTTCATTCAGATCAAAATTGAATCATTACCAGGTGAGCAATTAAGGTGTTATGTACAGTAGCTATGTGTACATAGCCCACGTGTTTAGTTCGCGCTTCTGTTCTACCTGAGGCATTAAATTGGCTGGGAGTGGACGTTGATGAATGATTTCTGGAGCTACCGCCCGCTCGAAAAGCCGCTTTAATAATGCAAACTTCACCTTACCGGGATTTTTTTTTCTTTCTTTTTTTTTTTAGAATTTGCACACTCGTAACTATGCGATTTCTACGCTACTCTTGCTTATTTCGACTCCGTACAACCATTCCCTGATAACCCTAATCAGATTTCCATTCAAATTTTAACTATACAACATGGCCATATGCGTCACGTGGAGTATTTAAGTGTAACACCACCAATGCTGCTTCGGCGGCAGGGATTTATTTTGCCAATACAGTAATACTTTTAAAGTTGAAAATTAAGGCAAGTTTGTTAACTATTATCTATATATACTGTACTTGCTTTTAAAAGCATAATCGGAGATGCTTGGTACAATTTTTTCCAAATTTCCTAACGATAGTTGAAATGTTGCGACTTCGCATCCTCTTGGATTCCTACGCGTAACTAATTGATTTCCTCGTGAGAGCGTGCTTAGCCATTCGTTAAGGGTACTCCCGATATCAAACTGTTTTCAACGTTAATTTTCTCCTTCATGTTGATTTATTTTTTTGTTAAAGCTTTAAATACGAGTGGCAGTCTATTTGGGACGAGCGTATCCTCGGTTGAACGATGATGAATATTGATTTCCACTGCTGGTTTTTATACCTTTATTTATTCACTGGCCCCGCTCGCTAAATTATAAAGTCATGGTTTCGTGAGCTCGTTTCCATCGCAAACACTCGAGTGGTGAAAAAGTTTTTCGTGTTTGTTTAAATTAGTTCGGAAATGCAAAGATCAACAATGTGATGAGCCATTTGCATTTTCTATTTACACATGGACTAGGCCTAATTGTGGGTGTGGTGCTTTTTTGTTGTTGTTGCGGATGGCGAACGTTCTAAAATAAAATGGCGTCGTTTCTGTTCGAGTTGGTTACAATTTTTTATAGTGTCGCGCAACCTGGGGCAACCTTTAACCCTATTCCAGCTGGGCTTATTACCACCTGGGGTGCGGCGTGAAAAGTATGGGTCCGTAATTTCGGTTTTCATGGGTATTTTAACTAACGAGTCAGTTTTTTGTAGCTGGTACTCGGGCATGTGGAAAATGCCCACGCTTGGATTTTTTTTCCCATTGAGCCGTTATGAATACATTGACTGAGGTTTGCGGTAGCGTGTTGGGAACCCCATTTTGTATTGAACAATCACACGCTCACTGAGCTGACATTATGCCGCATTATGACATAACAGCTTTTTTATAATTCATATTGCATACCTCACGTGCTTGTCGATCTTCCATTCAGTAGCTCGTTCAAAGCCTGGACCCTTTCAGTTATTACTCCCTATACACATAATGCGGCTGAAATCCGCAATACATGTACTCTATAATGGACTCTATAAAAAAACAACTAAACTTTATGTATGTGACTCGGTAACTGAGTGAGGTTTCGTCCTTCCGTGACATAAGTTAATATCTTCGCCTGTTGTAGTGTATGAAATACTCATTTACCATATATTAAAGTGGCTTTTCCGTAACTTTTCAAATCGTGCATTATGACAAGCAGATATCGAATTGGATTGCTGTAGCTAGTCCTATCAATAGGGCAAACTGTTTGCCTTACATTTTTCGTAGCTAGATGGCGCTATACGATATCTGTCGAACGACCCTACATGGACAGTGTGAAAGGCTGTATGGTCGTCTAAAGCCCTATACAGACTATACGACAAACGTCAAACAAAAAAACCACTAACGACAATTGGTTTGTGAAAAAAAAAATGTTACAAACAATTTCGGACAAACGAACAAACAAAAAAATGATCTGGTTCTTCCTGGTTTGCTGCTCGCGGAGATATCAGCATTAAATTTTCCTCAACAGAGAAAATGCGTTTGCTGAAAATAGTTTGTCATAGTTTGGACACTTCGTTTTTTAAAACTAAGCTGGACAAACAGATTTTGTTGGTCGTTTGTCGTTTGGGGTTTTTTGTTGGCCGTTTGTCGTAGCTGTACGGGACTTAAAAGCAACCTTTTTCGAGCAATTCGCAAGGTTGTTCGCACGCGAATATCCAGAATTGGACGAGTGTTTATAATATGCTTCACTCGTTGACGAGCGTGCAAATACTCTAATAATTTGTATGCTAATTGGTCTGAATAACGAGGTTTCAAACGACTGCATTTGCGTAAAAACTATCGGGGAATTTTGTTCTAAATATATTTTATTCCCTGGGTGATGGACAGAGAGAGAGGGGGCATTGGCCGGACTTTTCAGGTGTACGGGGCTTCTACGGTGCTTGAAACGATGCTGAGATGCCTATAGCTTTAACTCCCTGAACCTTATGATAACCCCATTGGTCTTAGATGTAAAGGCATTGTATTGAAACGAACGAGTTTTAACGTATTTTGCTTGCAATATGTGGGCTGAAAAAAATGAGGTATTGGGTTAAGAAATAAGGGCGAAAAATGTGGGTCGATTGTTGTTCTGGAGTTCCTTTCGCAGTTTTCATTATGCCTGGGTTTCTGGATTCTTTCAAATAGCCTACGTGACATGTTTTGTATTACGGCTGGGCAACCTGCAAATTCGACGTTTGTTTTCTACTACAAAATGCAGTATGTTGCCACACCTTTAACGCCATGCTCTTGTCACGTAGATATATGCAATACACGTGTGTTGTTGGTTCATCCAATGTACTTTTTGTAAACTCTTTTAAAACATGCATTCTCTCTGCTTGCTCGCATGAATGGTTTGCCCAGCACTTGTACCCTTTCCCCACGTAGCTCGGTGTAATCTCTGTTACGTGTACTATTAGTTCGAATGTTGAATTTATTTATTAATGGTGGACATTTTGATTCGCTCATCCATCACCCTCATGGTTCTCGATAAATATATTCCCCATTTTCTTGACAGCCACTCGACATTCAACGCGAGGTCCGAACGTCATTTGGCACTTGATTCATGCTCTCAATTATTTTATTTTTCCTAACTTGAGTATACTTTTCTCTTTGTCGAGTTTTTTAAATGAGTTTGCACATTTTCCGCAATTGTCTCATCTCAAAACATGGGCGGCTGGGCAAATGGTTGATTTAACATGGGAAAAAAATAATTCATTTTCATTCACTGTTATTACGTAGAATTTTGCAATCAACATTAATTTATCGAGACATTTCATGTCCGTCAAGAGAGAAAATTAACGTAAAGGTACACTGGATTGTATTTTGAAATACGTACAGTATATTCACTTGTAAATGAATCGACATTTTGATCATGTAAATTTCGTAAACTATTATCCATTAGCAAAACTTAATAACCAATCAAAGTTCTTTATAATGCATGTAGTCTTTAAAATTTTCTACCACCACAGGCGGCGCTGTCTTTTTCCCAGCTTTCGGTCTGGTGTTTATTTCCAAAAGAAAAGAGGATAAAAAGCCGTGGCCATAGAGCGCTAGTTTATGGTGTTATTGTTGAATTATAGTTTTTCTGCATTGTTTGAAAATTGAATTCACTCGTAGCGTACGCCTATGCACGGTTGCGGATTTTACGGAATACCGTGAGTGCGTGACAGTTTAGTGAACCAAAGTGACCGTAGCAAAGCCAATGAGAAGTGAGGAGGCTGACCGTGAGGAATTGACAAATGGTCGGCCATAGAGGTCTTTCGTTCCGCCACCACGCACACTCCTTTATGTCGGTGAGGCCCCTCGTTGAGCAACCACCTGACACAATGGGAAATTGGGTTTTCGTTTATCAAATAACTTTTACTGTTGCCCGAAATGCCTTACTTTTCAATTGGACAATAAGAAACAGCTCAACTAAGGCGTTCGCCTATACGACAACAGGAAGTAGCCATTTTTGGCCCCCCCCTTAACTCTCCGCCATATATCACTTTCCAGAATTTTTGTGTCTCCATGGTTAACACCCCGGGTTAATGCTTGCCAAATTGTAGTTACTGGTCAAGCGAAATGGCCTTTTATTGGAGCAGAAGTCGACCGAAACAACACCGGGGCCACATAGCGAGCATTTTTTTCAGTTTCTTTTTAGGGAGTTCACCCCGGGTTCACACAATGGTTCGTGCAATTCCGAATTTCTATGGTTAACAGCCTCTAAACCACCTTTTAAATTGTACGTTGTGGTTGTATATTTCTGCTCGCTGTATACTCTTGACAGTTGTATTCCTTGACGTTGAGAGTACACTCCCCCTTAGTGGAGATGACGTTGAGGTTCTTTTGGGGTTTGTCGCGTTTGGATGTCTGGATCCTGAAGGACAATTTTTGGAACCCTGAAATAACAAGTTTTATAGATTAACTGCCGAATTGGTCAACTTTTAGAAGCTACATTTATACTAATCATTGCAACTTCCTCGGCTTAAGAAAAGGTTCGCGCTGTTACCCCATGTTCTCTTCTTATTATAATGTATGCAATTATTTTGAAATTTTTGCTGGTTATTTCAAGAATATGGCAGGCAATGGAATTGAACATTCTGTATGCATATTTTTACAATGGTGTTTCTATTTTTTTTTTCAAACTCGTGTTTGCATAAGAAATCATAAAGCCATTTATGGGGATGTTGCTATGAGCTGCAGGAAGGAATTGCCGGCATAAATTATTCCGCAGCATTTTTGGTTTTACAACGCCGTTATATGGTCATTTACCCGACTGCGTCGAACTAAATTTTAATATTTTGGTTTACTTTTACGGTCGGCAGCCAGGTTGTCATTTTTTGCAACCGACGCTTTTCAGGAGTGCTGCTAGATAGATATGCGCCAAGCCCGTAACGATTTTTTTTTTCTTTTTTCAATATATGAAAAAATATACTGTATATGGGGATCTATATGATATTTGATAATATTTAAAAATAATTTGTAAATAAAATAGGACTTTGTTTGTTTTGGCGAGCGATGATAAAATGAAAAAAAATGAAGAATTATTAAATATGGTATGTACAAAATTTACTTCAACTTCATTTCCATTTTTTATCATTCGACGTAGACTAATATACGCGTAATTCTAGTTTGCATGAATGGCTCCAGGTCGTACAAATTAAGTTTGCACGTACACTGAAGCTACAAATTTTTTTATTTATTTTTTTTTTAAAAAAAAAAGGGAGTTATAAGGTTGTTTTTCTTGGAAATTTTTTGCTCATATTTCTCCTCGCGTTGTTCAATTACTAATAAACTATGAAACTGAAAATCATAAAATACTGGTAACACGACCATGCGTTAACACTTATTACGGCGATTTTTACAGTGATGAGATACTAGAAACCGCCAGCTTAACAGGTGGTATAGCCAAGGCATGGAAAAAAACCGCGATCTTGTCCGTTGAAATTTTAAGGATGAGTACTTTCATTCCCCATCCCAGGAGAAGGGGAAAAAAGTTGAATAAAATCATGAAACGGGTGTACTAGCTGGCGTGAGATTGAAAAACTGGATCTTAAATTGTAAATGTTAAGCATGATGGACTTCGTTGTTGTTCAGAATGTGGCTTTTTTTTTGTTTGATACACGATTTTTTTTTCACCTTATTTTCCTCCGTTCGCCCCCACCAACTTTTGTTGTTGGTCTTCACCTTCCCGAGTGACGAAAACGTTACTAAAAGGTTACCTAGAAATGGTGAGCGTTGTGTTAAGCGTGAAATGCCAATTATCACACCTAACACTCTTTCTTAGCATTCGCATCTTGGGTGGGTGAGTTTGGTGCGGGCCCATTTCTCTGAAAGAATCCCTCTTTTGCTTTTCTTCTTCTTCTGCAGGGATGAAGATGGCCTCGTAATCTTTCAGTAAAAACGCAATCTTTTGAATTTAGGGAGATTGTGTTGTTTTGTGGTATGTTCATGCTCGCAATGAGCGATGCAAGTGACATCTTCCGTCAGGATTGGATAGTTTGTTTCGGCATATCCGAGATTCACTCCGTCTTTTTAATTGTCTGACGCTACAACCCAATCAACCAATCACCAATAGAATTAACGGACGAACATAGCAAATGGATCAGGTAAATATTCGGTGGAGTAAATCGAGCGGAAAATTCAGCTGCAAAATATATAATGAACTTGTTCAGCTGAACAGCTGTTTGGCCCTGTCGATTAGTTGAAACGACCGGTGTCATCACCAATGTACATGTACTGTATATTCATGCAATACACTGTACGAGATTATGCTAGGAAGAATCTATATAATATTCACCCTATTGTTAATTGTTGACTTACAGTAGTCATGATCCATTGTGAATAGGAATCGTTATTGTTGGTAAGGCAGATTTTTGAAATTCCCCATTATTTTTCCCGATATTTCCGAACTATTCCTTCAATTTCCCCCTTAGATTCGAATAGAATTTGGAAGTGTTAGCCAATTAGGTTTTCCGCGACCAAATTTAATCCATATACGCAGGGTGTAATAGGCGGTGCGCGTCCCCGATGTGTGAACCAGGTGTTTCTAACAGATTTTTGAGCGCTAAGTTGACTTAACTCCGGCTGCATTAGCCGCCTGTTTTTTAACGGACTGTTTGGTCAACATTATCCGATGGCTATTCTATTTGATGCAGGTGAATTTTACTATATCGCACGGGAGCGCCACTGACGTTTTTGGATTTACCGAAACCAACCTTGTAATTAATCCCGTTTGCGCTTCGGGACTTTCGCGTTGCCCGTATTGACTGTTTAGGTTTTCGAATATATTAGTAATGATTCATAACTTTGTTCAGCAATTTTATTGTCAACGCAGCTTGCATCCAGATTACGCGGAAACGAATCCGCAGGACGACCTGCAGTCTGTTGACTGCCTAAGTTTAGTGCATCCGTCCTTCAGCTAGCTTCGAGCCAACATCTTTGTTTTTCGTTTATGTTTGACGTCAACTCCAGCAACTTTTATTCCTCCGAAAACTGATTTTTGACTGTTTCAGAGATATACGATGCATATTTGTACATGGGTGAGTTCGGAGATTCCGTTTTTAAAACCACTCGACGCATTGCACCGCGACACAATTTGTTTTTGATCGGAGTCTACTTGTATTATGTCCGTTGTAAAACTATCAGTTTTTTTTTTTTTTTTTTTTTTTTTTTTAAAAAAAAGCTATAAAATAAATTTTAAAAATTTTTCTACCGAAAATGGGGGAGGATTTCTTGCAGATACGAAATGAATCGCGGCCGGGGCTAATGCACATCCTATAGAAATCCACTCGCATTCCCACGTCTCGGAGTCGGAGATTTCCGTTTCGATTTCGTAATATTAAATGCAATTAACGCCAATAAATCATGGGGATAAAGTATAGGTTGCTGCGCTGTTGCTGCACGGTTCACGAAGCGTGGTTGTTGTATATAGCAACTGAGTCGCTGCAGTGCATGGAGAAAAACGTAAATTCAAATTCGCGTGACTCGATCGAGTGCCAGCAAAGGGTCAAGTATCCTATTGATTTATGAATAGTGTTTACTGCTTTATGGCGACGTGCATGACTGTGCGGTTGCTTTTTTCGACATTGTTTCGGATTTTTAATTTGGGCGAAGGGAAATTATTCCGCGAGGAAGGCAATCTAGCATGATTTTTGGCGTAATTTGAAGGCTCCCCAATTACCTCCTATTTGTTGGTTAATGGACGTAAAATTAGCATCGATCAACGCACGCGGCGATCAGCGCTGTAGATTTAGGCGATCGCCACCGGAAATGGCCATAAATTAGCCGCTATCGGATGTGGTTTGGCTAATGCAAATGAGCGCCGTTCAGTTTGCTCGCACTGCAGACTTATTAAAGCAGATTCGCTGTTCAGCTTTTTTTAGATTTTGTATATATATTACGAATTGGCCGGGTAACAAAAGCTTATTTGGCGTCATTTTGTTACATATGTCAAGCGCCTGCAGGCTGTGGCTTAGAATTCGACAAAGATTACCATTTTAAGGGCTTATTCACCGTCAGACATAGGCTACTGCTATTAAATGTTTTCGAGATTTCGTACGTGAATTCGATATTGAGATTTCATGGGTGACAATAAGTTGAATTAAACCGATTGAATCGATATGGAGGTGGATCAGTTTGTTCTGTTGGATCATCGATTATTCAATAATAATTAAAGTATAACCAGCAGCCATCCATCGGGTATGTTAAGGTACGTTATCGACGAACGATGTTAGGTGTATAACAAACGGTTTTATTTCCGTCAACTTTGTCCGGGCTTCTACTTTATTCTCGCATTTTTAATCTCCATTTTTTTCTTCTTTTCACTCCGCTATTATTTCCCATGGACTGGCGTGTCATGGTTTAGTCGCTCACGGTGTGAATGATTTATGGGCTGACACGGTGTTGCCAATTTCTCTTATTATATATAATTACAGTCTTGTTTAATAGTTGGATGGCTCGGCCGTTATGCCAGGACAGTGATTAGCATGATAATGGGGATGGTTTTCTCCAATTGCTTTTTTCTCCCGCTACATCGCCGTGTGCGAGGAGCAGCTTTTTCAAAGCATTACAAATGCGACCGTATTCCATTTCATTGATTAAACCTAAAAACCTTTTCCTCTTTTTTTTTTTTAAATCCCCTCTGAAAAAAAAAGACCGTTTTTGTCCATGCAAGGTGATGCAAATACGCGAAAGTCCAAATTACTGGTGCTACGTGTGACGAATTTGTAGCACTTCTTCGGGGAGAAAGTGTCAAACTGCGGATTTGTTCAACTGACCTTATCAAGATTAGTTCTGGCGAAAGTTTTTATGCAGTTGTCTTTCTTGTGTATGGAAAATAAAAAAAATGTCCAAAAAACCGTTGATTTGATAAATGGTTTGTCGATTTGTGCACGCTTATCACGAATTAGAAACGCAACGGACTTAAGATTTTGCAATTTCATCATATTATAAATGCACGGTAGTTCCTTATTTCGTTCCATACTTATACATAATGCAATACGACGAACATTACGCTTAATCTATACACTGTATGTGCGTCTTAAGTCGGGTACACACTAGCCACCAAACCAAAACTAAAAACCACAAACCTTATTTTCTGTAAAAAAAAATTAATACAAACTAGTTTTGCAAAACCTGAGCGTACACACTGCAACACACCATATTGACAAAACTCGGCAGACGACAGAGGACACAGACTTCTAAACACGATAGATACGATATGCTGTCGTCTGCAGTATCGTTGATATCGTGTAGACGAAGCGTTGATAGCAGCGCCACCGCTAAAAGTTTTGCTTTTTTTTCTTTTCTCACCGACACTCGACGGGAACGCTAAGCTTAGATTGCCAACTTGTTTTTCTAGTTTTTAGTTTTACAAAAACAGTTTGCTACGCCATTTTTTTTTTCGTTGCCACAAACCAGAAAAGTTTCAAGTTTCAAGTTTTTAGTTTTGGTTTGGTGATATATGGTATCCAGCTTTATACTCCATATAAAACAGAAATCCTAAAAAAATGAGTTTTGCCCTATAGTGATACCGTTCGTTATACATGTACTCAATTCAAATGATGCAGGCAGAAAGTTGTCGTAATCAGACACTTTGTGCCATTGAAAGAATAGATGTTCTCTTAGAATTTAGAATGCTCTGTACAGTGTAATCTTGGAATATATATACTGTGCAATGCGTCGAACTTAGCGTTTGCCTTAACAATTAGTACACTTGGTGTATATTATTGATTGCTCAATAATCGACGTCCTTTTGCTTTTTACGAGCAGATTGCTGAACGGGATGAGATGATAAGGAAATAAAATTTTGAAATTAAATCGCATAATGTCAACAGTAGACGGAATTAATAGTCTTCATTAGCTTAGTGGAAAGTTTTAAAACGTGCGAAGCATTACGGGTGTTGCCTCTGGATATATAAGCAAAGTTATTTGCGTTAAAACGCCTTAATTAGAGGGAGAAAAATCCTATCTTATCTAAACACGAGATAAGAGAATCTGTTTAGATTTCTACTAAGTTTTTAAATGTAGGCCTACGTATACCAGTGTTTCTTGTCCTATTTAAACGTTATTCTATGTTGGCTATGCATGTACTGTATTAGACGAACATTTACTCTATGCCTGGGTAAAAAAGAAATTTATCGTTATCGAGTTTCTCCGCTTTTAAAATAAAATTGACATCGTGGGATCTAATTAATTTCACGTAAATTTATTTATATAACGTCCTTAATAAATTAAAATTCCTGTACAAATGAAAGTATTATGCCCCGTTGGAATTTGTAAATAGAAAAACCGCTCATTCAAATTGATTAATAATGCCGACAAACGTTTCAAATGAATTTAATGCCCAATTTGCAAAATAATAAGAGTAATTATAAGTTAAAGATAACGGCATTCTTCATTGGACAGGCCAACATTCTGCGGTGCAACCAACCTTAATTTCGACAATTGCTCGCTGTTAATTAACCTGATTTCATTAAGATTATTGATAATCAGTGATCGTACAATGCGCGTTTTAAGTCTTTGTAGTGCGTGAATAGGATTTGTGTATATTTGTATAGTACGAATTTTAACCCACCTTAAACAGGTGTGTGGTACACGTGTCCTTTTCATCTGACCATCATATGTACATGTATAAGCAAAGTTCTTTTATCATTCAGACTTATAGCAGCAAGGATGCTCTTTTTATTATTTCGAAGATATTTTCACGTGGTCCATGCATTGACAGCTTCTAGTTAGTAGTGCCAATGGCGTAATTTTTATTGCGACCATCTGCCGACATTATCATATTTTAGAATCTTAACTTCAAAATTGCAAATATAAATCGCTAGGAAATGAAAAAAACCAACCCTGATGGATTAATGGCTCAGATAATGGGAGTGCACTTTACAAAAAACTGCGAATTGAGTGACAGTTGCAACATCATAATAAGTTAATTCGTGAATTTAATCAGTGTGCATTGGTGCTGTATACTAATCTCGGGCAGCCATCTTTGAACGCGTTGAAGAGCGCAGTCTACAGCGTTGTTTCTGATTACCCAGAATTGGGTGTTCATGCTCGTTAACAGGAAATGTATAGGACCAAGAATTACTCACCATAAGAACAGACTTTTTTTCACGCGATAATGAGGCAGGGGCATTGATGAGAGCTAGACAAATTGCTTTGTTAATTTGGTAAATAACACCAGAGGTGTTGCGGATGTGACCGATGCAAGAACTGGCACAGACCAGGCAATTTATTGACAAACTTCAGGCAATTTTAGTCTGTTAAAAAAAAAGTGAAGTGCATTTTTGTTCAAATTTTATCAGATACTAAACGTATAATTTACAAATAAAAAAATAGCAAATGGAAAATAATTCCATTAGTTTTTGTTATAGATGTATTAAAATTTGATCATTTCATTTCGCGTCATTTTTTCGGCCACGCCAAAAATTAGGCATTAAAGTTGCCCGTTGTTTCCACCGGTAAAACACACACGTATTGGCGGTTGTCAGTTTCATTTTGTGTTTAATTTCTATTGTACAATTCTATAGCTTAGGGAATGTAAAACAGTTAAGAGCGCCCCACTACGGATGATTTATCACCATTTTACGTTTGTGTGAAACGCCTGTCAAGATTGCATTAAAGTTACGTATTTTATGCACTCGTTGCATAATTAATTGTTTCGAAGATTCCGCTAGCGTAGCCTGAAGATGGCTCATGGCTCGGCCTCAACGATGAATGACTAAGTGTAAAACTTCCCCACCGCCAGAGGGCATCTCCCTCGAGTTTCGAGCAATTCGGGGGCGCAACTTATCCCCTTCCTAGAAAGGACCACCAACGATGAGCCGGACATGGACAATTTCGAGAATTTAATGCCTTTGTGCGCACCAAAGCTATAGCAATAGTAAAGGGATTGCTTAAAAATGGATTCAACAAATCGGAATTGAAATAGTCTCGCGAGAGCACGAGAAAGTTTTGAAATTCGTGTACTTTTTTTCCCAAATACTCACCTTCGTGTTGAATTACCCCTCTCCTATAACGTTGGGGGTAATGCGATTTTGTGACCGACCATCTTCAATAGGCATATTTCAAGATGATGTAGGTGTTTCGCACGACACGCTGCATGGAGAACTTGTTTCGGATTATTACGCAGATTTCGGTGTGTGCTTCGTGTCCGTATTTCACAATTTTTTGATGGCGACAAACAAATCGTGGCGTAAATCACCCCCTGCGTGGGGTGTCAGTGGGCTGGGATGGGAGCTGGACGACGTAATTTATTTTAAGGTAGAAATTTTGCGAAAAACAAGGCGAACGAATTCGGTGATGAGTCTCTCCTAGGCACACTATTGGCGAGTGGATTTGCAGCCCCGTAGCGTGAATTAGTAGAGTAAATAAAATGGCGCGTCACCATAAATTCAGGACGCGAGCTCAATTTGCATGCGAGTGAGCAGTAATAATAACAGTAATGCCACCTATTCATTTCTGATGGTATACTCTGTACGGTCATTGGAGCCAATTAATCCAAACACCATTTCATTCCCAGATTGCAATTTGCATATACAAGTAACTGTAGACGAGTTTTCCTCGTTCGCAGGAAGCCATCGAGTCTTGAAACCGCGTTGTTAAAATTTGAAGAAAAAAAATTGTTGTTGCTACAAGTATGCCGCGATATACTTTGCGGTTTCAAAACATGGACGGTTTCCCCCCCTTTATTTTTTAAACTTGTAGAAAGAAGTCGAACACTTTTCATTTCTCGTTCGATTTTTCGAGTGCAGACGAACCTCGAGGGATGTGAAAATTTGTTCAGAAATAAATGTAAAAAATCATGACTTAACATGAAAACGAAGTTTCAGCGAAATTTGGCTGAAATCCCCACGTGTGTATATGAATGGGAAGGGGCTGCAACTTTTATCTAGGGGAATTCCCCGCTCTAGCGTAAACTAGTCTTTATATTGCCAATAGTTAACGTTTTAGCGCGAATGTATGCAGGAACTCGAAACTCATTCTTTGTACCCACAATTTGTAATATCTACGATCGGAATTCGTCTTATGCGAAGAAATTACCATCACGCGTCTGATAGTTCGAACTAACGGAAATTCGTCTATCGAGAGTTCTTCGAGCTTCATAAAGATTAAAATTCTTCTTTTAATATACTCATTTATTGGGAGTATTTTTATTGACGTTGTCGGTGAGCGAGTTATTCGGAATGAAACCTGCACGTCGACCGATCGCATCTTCCGAGAATTTCGTCTAGAATGTAATTCTCGAAAGTTATTTGCATAAATTGACACGAGTCCCACACCCCTCTCGAAACGTCGAATTAACCCAATTCGCTCGCACGCACTGTGGACGTTTATCGAGAGTCGAGTTAATGCGGCCAAAACCCTTTCGTGTTTAACCGTAATTAAAAATCTTAAGCCTAAAAGCTCGACGAAATCCCTGACGCATGCACGCCGCATTTTAATGTCGTCAAGCTCGTGTTTTATGAAGCTCGAATAACCACGTGGTGTAGCGAAAGTAATAGATTAGTATACCCGAATCTTCTTTCGGACAAATTCCCACCTACATGGCCTCGCGTTTATCGGAACCAAGATGGCGGTCTATAAAGTTCTGAACACGCGCATGCAACTTATTAGCTGCACTTTCTATCCCCAATTTTTGTCTATGCTGTGATAAGTTGTCATCTAAATTTTGTTTGCCTTTATATTGGAGCATGAGTTCCTTATATATAGTCGCACCATCACCGTGTGTCTGTTTCGAAAATCCATCCAAGCAACCCTGTATAGGCTGGGTTAAATCGTTGTACGGCACGTGTCGTATTAGCATTTGAATAGAGGCGCTGCTCCCGAGTTCATTTGCGGTGGCCATGGTTTGTCCATGGCCGCTGCGCAAATATGCAATTTGTGTAAAAATATAAAAAGTCCCATGAGGATTTATTTCGTTTGTGTAGACGCAATTAGATCGCATCGTCCCACCACCACCACCCATTGTGGTTTGCGCAAATATCCGAAGATGTGAACCGCATGAAAATTATTCGTCGAAGTGAAATGCACGCGATGGATCGACAACATTACGGTTGGATGATGCTCATTTTGACGTTTTAGTTTGCGTTCAAAAATTAAGGAGTCTCTCTAGCAATTAATTTCTGAGCTTATTAAGTTGTATAGCGCTAGCTATAGGCCTACTCCTACATTAGTTAGACATAGATGGCACTGTTGATCGCCAGGTGGATAGGAGATGCAGTATGTATGTTACTGAAATGAATGGACTGTACATGTGTACTACGTAAGGGCCAGTATCACGTATCCGTTCCATCAATTCACCTAAATATTAACATAAACGTAAATGTAGATTAGGTTCCGCCTGGTGGCGCATGCGGCATTTTTTGCCATACGAATACAAAAGCGTGAGTTCGATTTTATAGATGTTGTAATCCTGTACTTGTGCGTTTTCTGTTATAAGATCCGAATGCCTTCCACCACCAGCTACAAATACGCGTGTTTACAGTTGTACTTCTGTTCGGCCTGCTCCTCGTACATGGCTCAGCCAATCAGAATGAAGGATTTTTTGAAATTTTCACGCAACAACTTACGGGGCCGTAAACCACCACTATAGCTACGGTGATCTACAGCCACCTTCGTAAAGTATATATCTAAGTACCGCTATTATTTCCAATATTCTACATTGTTCGCGTTTTCAACACTGCACAAAGATCTGCGATTGAAAATAAAAATGGTTGGAATGTTATTTTTTTCGATATTTGTGGTCCTGAGTTTACATAATTCTTGCTAGTGACATACCATGCATTATGAAAAAAAAAAGTTATATTTGCTTTTAACATCTTTTCGATGAAACACAGACGATCAACAAAACTATGTCGAGGTTATACGCCACTGGTGTTATTATGGGGCCCGTTATAGCGTAAAGCACATTCGTATAATTGAAGTTAATTTTTTTTCAGTTTCGCCTACTCGTGGACGCGTCCTTAGACGAAAATGCAAATGGTTTTCCACGAACCAGTTGCCCGTTAGTTTGAAACGAATGCACGCACCTTCCACGTGCGTAGATGCGAGGATCGACAAACTCTGGGTGCTGGGTACCGAGTGCACCTGTACAAATTGACTCGGTGAACTCGGGACGTTCTAATTGTTGGCATCAGTGGCAATTAGCCGCGACGGGAGGGAATGCGGTTAAGTGCATTCTGCGAATGACCCCGTCGTTGATTACGAACGCACGGTCCGTGTTTCTTATCTGAACACGCGCGGGGTTCGCGCACCCCTCGGATATGACCGGGGTGTATCGACGGGCGGCACTCGAGTCCATTAGATTCGCATTTGCATAGTCGCCAATGAGCGCCGATCTGATTTACGGTCCAGGGTTTGAACGACACGCGATGGAAGGGGGGATTGGAACGCTGACGTCAGCGAGCCATCGCCCTAATATCATATTCCATCTTTTTTTCTTTAATTTTCTTCAAATTCGTGCCTCGCTTCTCTTCCCATTTGTCCAATGTCATCGGAAAATAAATAAGGGAATTGCTCGTTCGACGAGCGCCCAAAAAAGGGGTGTTCGTATTTCGCGAGGGTTCGTTGTTTGGACGTCTCTGGCTGCGGGACGAGAGGTGCACTGGTGAGCTAACTCCCTCGACAATTAATTCGTTGCACCGGTTCAGCGAGAGAATAGCCTTTGACGACGATGTCGGAGTAGGCCTCCTGGAGAATTGCGTCGCTCATCGAGCATTGAAAACTTGACCCGGCCGCACCGGCTAAAACATACGCTAGGTGGTGCTACGAGCGAATGACATTTCTTCTTCCATGTCTGTATATTTTTTTTTCTCATTGGAGATTACTACTCAAAAACGGCAACAGCGTTGTTTTGTTTTCAAAAATTTCTTAAAATTTTTTTTTCAATTAGACGTCTTTTTAATAATAAACGCTACTTTATCTATCTTTTTGGTGTGTTCGGATTTGTATCTGTCCCGTAACATTCCCCCTCAATAATCAATATACATGTACGCCCTGTCCTGAACTGTTATGTAGCAAAGTGGGCTGCTACATATACTTACTGTAAGTCTGGGAATGACACCGGTTCTATACCTTCCTTGATCCGTGGACCATGCGTGCTCTTAAAACTGGTTTAAAAGAAAGTGACGTTGTATCGACGCTAATTGGCTAATTGGAGTAAGCGTTGTTTTATTTCCAGAGTTGGACGGCGCGAACCAGACGTGTCGAACCGATTGACAGGGCCCATTGAGATGAAAACGCCCAAATGGATCTAGATTTTTTTTTTCTTCTGTCGTCCAGATTCTTAAGTGAAATAACGTGGATCCACGGGTGTTCCCCCTCGTATCCCCCGTCCAACCTTCTTTTTATGCAGGTTTTTTTTGTTTAAAAGGCACGACGTGCTAGCGAGGCATTCGAGGTGGGAACGAAAGGGGTGGACGATTTGCGCTGGAACGAGCAGTCTATAGAAGGAGGAAACTTTGGTTTTTTTATGCAAACATTGAAAATCCCTAAAGTAGAACCTGTCTCGTCTTAAAAAGAGACGAGGAGGGTAGCCCACCCCCACTCCTCATCTCCTTTGGTGGCGCGCAAAAAAGGTGCTTCTGGCCCGAGGCCGGTCGGGGTGGGTTCACAAAGGTCCGCTTCGTGAAAACCTCGGTGTTGTTGTTTTTTTATGACTGCCAAATTACACGTTTGAAATTATGATGGCGGGCTGTCATCGTCTAATTCGATTCATGATCCATGCGATGAAGCGCTTGAACCTGATTAAAGCCTAATAGATTACGTAGCTATTGAGAATGGATGGATTGGATCGGAGCCAAGCGGGCTGGGAGGGATAATTGGCGCTAGGTGGCGCCACGACATGTCAGGAATCATGGTAGAATACAGGGATGCGGTGATGTAACGTGTTAAACGTTGTGTCACGAGGTTAAGCTAAGCCACCTTGTAATGCAGGGTACAAACAACATTCACGTTGCAACGTGCAATTTTGAATCCTGCATTTGTTATTTAATCTGGATGTCAATTTTTGAATTGACACGCGCTGTGATGTTGCGTTTAATGGCATTGGTGTTGCATGAGGCAGCGAACACTTATTGTAGCTAGCTTACTTCGATTAAACATTGAAATGTTTTCGCACCGATGTAATATGTTTGTTGCTTTCCATAAACAGCTGGCAGATATTGATTCGATTGATGATTAAAAAAAAACAAAGCTAGGGTTCTCCTAACATCGAATGAAAACTCGGCGTTTATCGTTCACTCTTTGGAGCATCATTTTAAGTTTATTTCAAAATGTAAATGAGTCAGATCACAACATGGAATAAAAAATCCGGAGTTGTGCTTCGGGGATGCAAAACGGTTTTTCAACCGCAGGGAATCAATTATCGGAACTTTTGGGATGGCCCTCTGAATAACTGAAAGGTGAGAAGACTCACCCGTCTTTTGTTTCTTTACCCAGAGCACATAGTCCAAGGTCGATTGTTGCCCAGAGAGAATTTGGGTGAAATAAAAAAACTGGAAAAAGGTGATGGAGGGATAGGGAAATCGCTTCGCTCGTTGTACTCTTAACTCCCCAAATTTCCACCTCCACCACCCCCTTTTGTTGTTTCTTCCACCCCGAACTCAGCACTCCTTCATATCGTAATGGCCTAAGGACCCAACTGTCAAATTAGGAATGTTGCATTGTCATCCTCTTCCAAAAGATGAAATGCCACTCGAAGATCCGTTCGAGCTAGGGCGAAACAACTAAATCGGTCAATAGATGGCGGGCCATACTCTGCCGGATCAAATGCCTGTCTCGGACATTGCTGTACTGCGAGCGGAGGTTGATGATAAACTAAGATAATTCACGGGATATCAAAAGTGGCCAGCGCTTCCTACTGTCAAACAAACGTGGTCCATCGAATTGTTGATTCCAAATTCTACGAATATATTGAAATATGCAGCAAAACGTCAAATTTCAAAATTATGATTACTACTACCGCCATGCCAGTATAATACTGACGATCGAACAGCAAACTGCTATCAGGTTACTTCGGTAAACCAGCACGCACTTTTTCATTTTCATCTTTATAGTTTACTATAGTTGGAAGGCCCGGCATTGTCCGGGCTGTACTTACCGTTAGCGACGAAGTAGGCCTAATGAACGAATGAGTTACGAATCATGACCGGAGCGCCCCCATAACATTCAGCGCCGTTACTAAGGGGTCAATCAAAA
>JAQGAO010000043.1:0-59678 GCA_034697705.1 Ommatoiulus sabulosus | reverse complement strand
GTGGCACGCTTCACTCGTTTTTGCAGTTTGAACTACACCGTGGTTTGAACATCAAAGGTGCCGATTCGAAGCGTGATGGGATCATGGGAGTAGGCGGTTATGGTAGAGAGGAACTTGATGAAGCATCGATCAACAATGTAAACTGCAGATCGGGGATACATCTGGCTCTTCAATCATAATTTTTTTGTTTACACAAAATTACTTTCTACATGACAATGACAGCTGAAAAATCGTAGTGTATACAGATTATAGAGTCGCTTCTTTTTTAAGGAAAGAGCTAGCTGAAATAATGGTGAAATGGAAATTCAAGTTGGGCAAGTACATGTATACTGTAATGATCGATGCATGATTAAACTTGGATTTAATCATGAACATTCTGTAATCATTTATGTTTAAATTCTTGCAGGCTTATTAGTCTTCGTATTTGGTGTGATGGTTTTGCTTTCAATCTCACTTCTAATATATGTCTGGGACTTTGATTTCAGTCAATTTCCATTACAGAATTTGGAGAAAGTCAATGATGGTATTTGGATATTCGAAACACATTTTGCATGCAAGCCTCGATTATACTCTTTGACCTGCTCCCAGGAATTCAGACTAATTGTTATTGTGTTTCAGATTTGGGTACGTCAACACTAAAAAACCAAGTAGTGAACCACAGTCCAATTCAAGTAATGCTAGCCTCAGATCATCTTGTGGGGATGATAGCTGCAATGAACAGCATCGTGTCGAATTCTGTGCTGCCTGTAATATTTTATTTAACTACATCACAGAAGAACGTGCAATATCTTAGGTTAATTTCATTTTCGTTTTCAATGATTTCCAATTATGATTTGCAAGAAACATAATAATTATTTATTAATTGGTGTAAACATGCAATGTAATAATGATATTAACTATAATAACTAACACACAGTATTTATCTGGCATCTTGGGAGAATTCAGAGCTCTTTCTAATTTTATTGAAATATTATTTGCCCTATAATGTCAGAAATTTAGAAAACAACATGGTTTGTTACTATTCCTCATACAGTATTACATGTATAAGGGGCACAAAGGCGTTGTTGCTTATCAATAATAATTACTCAAACATTTACATGCAAAAAATAATTGAGAACAATCTCCACGTTTAAAAAAATTGTAACCTGCTTTTCTTCTCGGCATCAACAAATTTGTTAATGTCTCCATTAATTTTTAAACACTACAAGGACAAAAATGTGAAATGGAATGGAAAACAAAACAAATTTGATTGATTAGGAATGATTTTGAGGATTTGTATCCGCAACTTTCTCATTTTGGAACTAACAATTCGTCAAACATGAGAAAATGCGAAAATGTTCCTTTTAGGATTCCATGTTACTTGATGGAACAATTTAGAATTTTATTTTTATTAACAGAGAAGAACATAAAATTTGTAAGCCTGAGAGGAAGTAAGTGGGGAGTTTTTTCATATGTTATTGATTTCAATTGCTGTCTTAATTTCTAACATTATGGGTATATGGGAAACATTATTTTCCATTATGTTCCATAGTAAAATGTATCTATTTTGACAGTTTTTTAATGTGCATTGTCATTTTCTGACCATTTTAGATCGTGGATTATGAAAAGCAACTTACGGGATGTTTCCTTCATTATTCGTTCCCCCACCAGTATGTTTTCAAAGAATTCTACAGTTGAGGTGATTGCTTTTGATTTTCACAAGTCAGTTTTTAAGTATACTTTGAACTCCTTTAACTACAACTTGTTATGCTATTGTATTATACACGTAGTTTCCAGTGAACCTTGCAAAGGCATACATCCCTTTCCTCTTTCCGGAAGTGGATGGATCAATAGTTTATATTGAGGACGATTGCATCGTGCAGGGCGATATTAAAGAATTAGCAAGTGCTCTCCCACAGCCTGGGCATTTGGGAGTATTCTCCACTGAATGCAATTCGGTTTCAAAGAGGTTATCTTATACCCAGGTCAATCAATATTTTCAATATATATCTGGAATGTCTGATTGGAATTTAGCATCAATTGAATAAAAATACACCTTTTACATTTCAGAATACGTATGCAAGTTATGTAAATTTTAACAATCCCAACATCAAGGAATTACGAATTAGCCCTGTGTCATGCTCATTTGACACAGGAGTGTTTGTGATAAACGCAACTGAATGGAGGCTTTTAAACATATCTGAGAAGCTTGATTATTGGATAAACTCAAATTCTGAGTAACGTTTTCAATTTCAACTTTCAATCGCAATTATACTCTGCTTTTTCTCTTAAGGAAATATTTTCCTTGCATGCTGTTTTATTTTTATATTTGAAGGGAAAAGATCATCGGGATTAAAGCTAGCAATGACATTGCTCAAGTAGCGATCATGCTGGAATTATATCACAAAATCACTGCGATGGAACCTATGTGGAATGTTAGGCATTTAGGCAGGTTTCATATTTTAACATGCTACAATTAATTCAACTATAGAACATTTAACATGAAGGCGCCAACATGATTTCTTACCATTCCTCGTTTATTGTATAAGGTGCACAAACTTTTGTTGAGGATATATAATAATTACTCCGACATAAGTTTTGCGAGTCGCACTTTAGTAGTCGTGAGGTGTGTAAAATAGACACGTGCTACTTGGTTTAGAAAATTCACTCAAGGTTATCACTGTTTTCAAGTCAATTAATGCATTTCCTTTACATGTGACTTTTGTGAATTTTGCAAATGCCAAAGTGTGATACGTTAGCTTCTGTTTGAGCACCCCTATTATGCGCTTGTTATAATGCAATAGACTTTGAATCGGAGGTACAACCAGCAATGCAGATTTCTCCAATTTGTCTAGAAAAAATATCCAATAATAGGTCTTTTTTTAAAAAAAAAATATATTACAGGAATTACGTCAGTTTCTCGCTACTCACGCCGCTTTCTTCAGCAAGCTAAGCTTTTACGTTGGGATGGACCATTTAAACCTTGGGGCCGCCGCTCCTCCAACACTGATCTATGGCAGGGATACTATATTCCGGATCCTTCAGGTCGCTTCCATTTGATTCGAAAATCTCTAGAAAACGGTATCACATTAGAAAATAAATAACTGCGCATCTATTCACTTTATGTATACTACTAAATAATTGTACGAGTTTTGATATCAATTATACTTTGTTCTTACATAAGGTATGTTTATATATTTTGTCTTTTTTTTGGCATAATTGTTATAAAACATTTTGTGTATTAAACTTGTCTGACATGTTTTTGAATGACCCCACGCAAGTCGATGAGGAGCGTCCATAAATTTATGGATAGCCCCTGATACGGTCCACAGCAACAGCTATTATCACTGTGCTACAGGCGTCATTGTCACCACATTGTGAAAAACCGAAGGCACGTGCTCGCAAACCAGTAGCGCGCTATATTTCAGGTAATTAAATTGCATAGCTATAAATACAGTATAGTATTACAAGCATTTATTTTATCTTTGCATTGATGCTAATTAAATATGCTTACATTTCATGGTTGTTTACTTGGTTGATAACGCATCATCGATCACGATCCTTTTATCTAGCTCGTACTGTACACAAATATGTATGTGTACAATATCAGATGCTATAAATTCACGCACATTTGTGTGCCATCCATATCTAGCTGAGCTTCGAGCCATGCATCGATCGATTGTAGATTAATTTATTCAAATATTTTACCCGAATCGAGCGATCAGCTCCATAGTGCGCACTGTACATTTGATTGTTCGAAACCGCAATATATATATATAAGTATGCTTCTTGGAATTACATGTAACTAGGATTAAATGACCAATATGATCGAGGCACGATGGACCGAATCCTTTGTTTATAATTACATGCGGCTGCCTTCCACGCGGATGCAAAAACATAGCACGCCGGTCGAAGGTCACCGCGCATTATAGTTTGTCTCGGCATCTGGTAAGAGCACGTTGAAGCTTATTCCAGTCGCTTGCCAACAATTAAAGTGTCGCTTAGTGGTAAACGTCTGCAATGCCACTAATCGACACTTGTTGGCAAGCGACTGGAATCAGCTTCATCGTGCTCTTACCCATCCGTGAGATCATCAGAGATTCCATTGTGACGTGCTATCGTTTTTAAAATGCTGCAGAATTATATGAACAGCAAACTCTTTGTTAGAAGAATTCTGGCACATTTTCTAAATTGCAGGCAAAATGCATTGAATTTGCATGAAAACGCATTAAAAAAAAAAACATGAATGTTAAAGTTGTTTAACTGTAACATTTTTCAATCTGATTTTGTTCATGCAGTTAAAATTAAGGTTGACCATTTACTTACAATTAATACAGATAACAATGTTTGTACCAAAGTACATGTCCTAATTAAACTTTTAAGTTTAGTATCAGTTGAAACCATCACATAAACAAAAGTATATTCTTTTTATAGCTCAATAATGTTTTATATGGCTGGAATTCTACTGTATGTACTGTAGCCTACATGTAATTAACCATCAAATGCAATTTTATGTATATAGTATGTACAGTAGGTACTGTATTTTGTTTTGCAAAAAACGTCACGTTTTATTACTAGACTTTCTACAAAATTTTTCGATTTAAACGTTTGAAGGTTATTGAACAACGTGTGCTTGTAGCCTTGTTTCTACTACAATTTGAACTTTGAATGCTTATATCAGTGTCAGGGGATATGGGAGGGCTGCAAACGTTGTAAAGTTTTACATTGCACAGGAAGTGTTTCAATTAACTAGATCAATATTTGGGTATGGGATTTTCAAATTGAAATTACTTAGTGTACGTTGAAGATTTTCAGTTATTTGCAATTTTTATCTGTGTAATTGTGACCACAAGTACTGCATAAATGTCCTAGTATCAATCCAAAACTGATTTATAAGAGACTTTAAAAAATGTTTTCAAGTCATTTATAAATCAGTTTTTAATTAATTCCAGGACATTTGTGCTGTGATAACCAGCGCCTAACCCTGGCAGAAAGGGAACAGGACACCGGCTAAAAGTATGGCCAGCAAGGTCGCAACCCAAGGGATGATTCACCTTGATCAACATGGACACAAATAGTGGCACAACAACGTTTAGGTTATCAAACGTTAACTTAAACTGACATAAAAGATCGAAACAGGAATTGCAGTATAAAGAAACTGAGCCATAAATGTACTCAGATAAACAATAATTGTATAATGCGACTTAAAAGTGGATGCGATTAACAAATGGCCTAAAGCCCATGCCCCAACCAATATGATCGCTTTTCACATGTGTGACAACCAGACTGAGAATCGCCCCGCACAACTACTGTGTAGATAAAAGATTAAGAAGCATTGATAACAGAATTGAATTATTGATAAACTGATATAAAATGCAATACAGATACGACATAACCTATTTCCTAAAAACATTGCTGCAATCCTCATTTCTTGATCAACTTACTTTGGACATAATTCGTGCATGTGGAACGTGCTCATGCTTCGTTGGTTATCATTCATCATTTGCACGCTTACTAATTTTAATGCATGATGTGGAGTTCCACAAATAAGATGAATCACTCTCTCACAGGCCACCACAATGCCAATGGTACTCGATAAAGATGGGCAAAGTTGTTTGGAGCAAACTCAAGAGGACAACTACTCGGAATTAGACAAGTCCCCTGCAATGTCCAGATCAAACTCCACAGACAGCATTCCATATGTCTACCAGCGCTTAATTGACCGAATAAACAACAGAATTGTGTCTGGAGACAGATTCTTTTCAATGGAGTTTTTTCCTCCAAAAACAAAGAATGCAGCTGTTAACTTGGTTTCCATGTAAGGGTCTTATTTGGAAGGCGTCTATTGCAGTTTAAACGATTTATAGCAATGCCTTTTCTTACATTTTTTGAACAGGTTGGAAAGCATGGCACAAGGAAACCCACTATTCTGTGATGTGACGTGGCATAGCGCAGGAAATCCTGGTGGAGACTGTGAGACAAGTTCCATGATGATAGCAAGTGCTGCTTTGAATTACTGCGGATTGGAAACTATGCTTCATATGACTTGTTGCAACATGACACAGGATGAAGTCAGCCAGCATCTTTCACGTGCAAAAGATGTAGGCATCAAGAACATTCTGGCATTACGGGGTGGTAAGAAAGTGACCAAAGTGTATAAAAAAATAAAGGGAAAACTTTGAAATGCATTACAAAAGCTTCTTGCTTTTTATGAAGCAAAACTGAAGAACTTTCACATTCTTGATTTTGACAGAAGGAAAATATTTTTTTTTAAATTCAGATCCCAAGCTTGGAAAGGACTGGAAGCCAACAGAAAATGGTTTTGCTTATGCTGTTGATTTGGTGCGCTATATACGAAAAATGTTTGGTGACTACTTTGTAATAGGGGTTGCAGGTAAATTAGTCAATTTTTTTTTAAAGTTTCACTATTTTTGAATGAAGATCATTATTTAAGACGGCCAAATTGCTTAGGTTATCCGAGCGGTCACCCAGACTGTGATTCTTATGACGACGACTTGCAGCACCTAAAAGAGAAGGTGGATGCTGGGGCAGACTTCATTATCACTCAACTGTTTTTCAAGGCTTCTGTATTTTTAGAATTTGTGAAGGATTGTCGTAAGATTGGAATCAACGTGCCAATCCTACCAGGTATCATGCCTTTACAGGTAATTATTTGTATTCCTCATTGCCTGTCAAATGGTGCTGTGGTTTTTGTATGAATGAAGAGCAGAGGGGATTAAATTTCGTTTTTTATAAACAAACCACTTATTACGTATTACTTGTTTTTCTGTTCCAGAGTTATGATTCATTGAAGAATATAGTGAAATTGGCTAAAGTAGACATTCCAAAAGATATCCTGGAAATCGTTGAACCATTAAAGGACAATGATGCAGCAGTTCGAAATTACGGGATCACCCATGCAATCGAAATGATTCGTGAATTGCTATCCAGCCAAGCTGTTCCTGGAATACACTTTTACACGCTTAACCGTGATTTTGCAACAGTCACGATACTGCGTAAAGTTGGATTGTGGTGTGAGGAACCGAGGCGTCCTCTACCATGGAAATTAGCAGCCAACTCACGTCGATGTTCTGAAGATGTACGGCCAATCTTTTGGTCTGCCCGCCCAAAAAGTTATATATATAGAACACAGAATTGGGATGAGTTTCCAAATGGTCGATGGGGAAGCTCGGAATCTCCTGCATTTGGCGAGCTGAAGGACTATTACCTTTTTTTTATTGCCTGTAAAAATCCCAAGAAAGAACTTCTGGAAATGTGGGGGCATGAATTAAACAGTGAACAAGATGTTTGGGATGTATTTTGCTGCTACTTGTCAGGAGAAGCCAACTCAAATGACATAAAGGTTTGTTTATTTATAGGTCAAGTTCTCAAAATACATCTAAACATGCTACATGTACTTGTAAATCAGCATGTCTCAAACTGAATTGAGGCAGACAAAAATTATTATAAAAAATATCTGCTTTAAATGTTTTGGAATAAAATAAATTCTATAAACTTATCATCAGATATGTTTTTAAAAATTGGTAAAAATTAAATCATGCTTATGATTTTCTTGACAAAATTTAACGTCACGCTGTTCATAACATGCGGATGTGATGTTGAACTTCATAAAAAAATTCGACATAAAAAACAGCAATTTAGTTGATTTGCAATCTTGTAGTGATATTAAAATCTAGTATAACTTTTCTGATAGTTTGATCCATTTACCAGGTTACTAGTATTCCATGGAATGACGACGAATTAAATAAAGAAACGTCGCTGCTCAAAGATTGGTTGATCAGCGTAAATAAACAAGGGGTCTTGACTATAAATTCCCAGCCTGCAATTAATGGAGCTTCCTCAACAGATCCGCTCGTTGGTTGGGGTTATCCAGGTGGCTATATTTACCAGAAGGTAAGTACCTGCTTTTCAGAATCAAAAATGTTATTTTTTTGAAATGGTAAAAGTTTAAAAAATCAACAAATTCTTTTGAGGGAAAAATTCCCATTAAATAATTATGAAGATGCACATTTTTTTAGGCATATCTGGAATTTTTTACATGTAAAGAGAATATCATCGCCCTCATGGAAGTTCTGCCACAATTCCCAATGGTCAACTATCATATCATAAATAAGAAGGTAAGTTTGGGGAAAAAAAAATTTGTGCATTTGAATATCTCCAACATCAAAATCATCAATTATGTGTTATTATAATGATAGGGTGATGAATCGTATACGAATTCTCATAAACATGTGCCAATAGCGGTTACATGGGGCGTATTTCCTGGCCGAGAGATCATTCAACCTACAGTAGTTGATCCAGTCAGTTTTATCGTTTGGAAAGTGAGTTGAAATAATGTTTTAAACTCCTTACTGACGAGTGACGATGAATTGTGCGTAAACAGATCTTATTTTTCAGGATGAAGCTTTTGGATTATGGATGGAGCAGTGGGGCAAACTTTATGGTGAAGATTCACCATCACGCAACATTATAAATCACATCAGTGAAAGTTATTATTTGGTGAATTTAGTCGATAATGACTTCGTTAAGGAGAGTTGTCTATGGAAAGTCATAGAAGTTATGTTCAACCAACGATGCCAAAAATAATTCGACCACTAGAATGTCATCATAGTGTTAACAGTTTTAATTCGCTCAAATATTGCACAGTGGTACCTTAACCTAACCTAACCTAACCTTAATTCTCTGATACCAAAAACGGAAACCGCACTATACCGGTATACATAAATATGATCGTGTGTGCAAATTATGATGGGCTAAACTTGCTCGTTTTTTTATCTAATCGTGATTGATGATAATTACCTCGCAACCAAAGAAGTATTTTTTCAGGGATTTACAATTATGTATGAGCTACTTTTAACAGCATATTTTAATATTGTAACGCGACACATTTATTTCAAAGAATTATTTTAAATTAAACCTTTATACTTTATATAAGTATAAAGAATAAAAGGAACCTATGTGGAACTTGTGGTGCATTAATTCATGTATTATGTATGTTTCATAAGTAAACTAAAACTTAAAATCATATACACACTACTGTAAATTAGTTGCCAAGTTTAAAGCATATCTAAATTTGACATAAGGCAAAGGAAATGTTCAGAGCAAGATATTGAAATTGTGTATAAAAATAACCCATTTACATGGAGAATAAAATGCAACGATTATAATTTCGTTAGAATTTCATTCTGTACTCTGTGAATTTTTTTTTTGATCAAGCTTCAATCATTGAACATGCTAGTTGAACGTGCAACGTTTGTGCAGAATGTTCAGGATAATATTGAGTGTGGAATAAATTTTTATGAATTAAGTTATAATCGCTTCCTTTTATTCACCATTATCAACCCATTTTTATGTTTGTGCCTATAGTGTGTGTTCTATAATTTCACTGTATTAGAAGTTGAAAGGTATGGAAACAGTATGAAAATTGCTGTTTTTGGGGAAAAATAACGGTGGTGATCTTTCAAAGTACATTTCTACTAACTCTTACAGTAGGCTACATGAATTACATGTATGTGAGAACAACCAGAATTTTTTAAAAATAAATACAGTAAGTTAGTTTTTAATTAATAAAAACGAAAATTTCATGACAAAAAAGTTCATAAACATCCCTAGCTCCTATACTGGTGGTTAGATTTGCCTTGAAAAATCCAAAAAGATGTTTATAAATGTTTTGCAAACATATTGCATCAGGGAAGGTTGAAATACTACAAACCATCATACTTCTTCCAACTTTCCGTCCCCTCTGTATTTCATACAGCTCCAAAACTATACCACTGCCACCCCGGCCATGCTAAAGTCTATGGAGGATCGATACATGTATTTTGAGAATTACAAATTAGGCATGGTATGCCCAACTCTGGTATGCGCCAGCTGTAATGAATGCATGACCTTCTGAAGTCATACGTATATAATAACCCTGACCTTGTACCTTTCGTATCTGTGCTTATACTTACAGCACGGCACAATAGAACAGACTGCATAGTGCACAGTATATGAGCAACAGATAAAAGACAACCCGAACAACATCATATACTGTGACAACATGGACTATAGTATCCACAGCATACTGTGATCTACAGTACCTGTAGCTGCAGCCTGCAAAATTGCAAATGAGATAGGGTGCACATATCCCAACTTACCCGCAATCATTAAATAGACTGCTCCTATACCCCTGCGTGGCTAGACGCAGTAATCAACCTATCAAGTGAATCACAGTCAACTCGAAATTTGTTGATACTACTATACTGTGTTGATACATACACAGTATAAAGTACATACAGCTAGAGCCTAGAAGTGCATAGTCATATACAGCAACCGAAATGGCAGGACGTCTACTATTGCCCAGACTTAGGCGGATTGGTATGACGAATAGTTTCCATCAAGCAATCTTTTTAGTATTGTTATTGACAGAGTATGTTTATTATAACGCTGAATTTAATAAAGCAAGATCACGCGGAGCCAAAAAGCAAACTCAGCCACTAGTTTTTTATCTTGCAAGTGGCGCTGCATGGAGTCGTCGTATTATACAAAATATAGCAAATGGCCATTATAAATACAGTGTAGCCTATATAACAAATTAATTACACGATACAAAGATATGGAATGTTTTCCTAAGTTTTGCAAAATTTATTATAATTGAAATATATTTCGTGGAACTGAATTAATATAGTAAAATTTGAACAGCTTGTTAAATTTGAACTAATTAATTTAAATTAAATTGCCATGCACACAAAATTCTAATATCTGTAATTATAAATATAAACTCGGAATATAACTTTTCAACTGTGAGTAAAAAGAAGTGTAAATGCCATTGTATGTTATAGGGCACAACGTGATGCAGACAGCAAATAATCGTGCCTGTTCATCAAGTAGTGAATACCAATTCGAAACCCTCAAAGTGGAAAAGCCACGAGAATG
This sequence comes from Ommatoiulus sabulosus, assembly GCA_034697705.1. Lineage (NCBI taxonomy): Eukaryota > Metazoa > Arthropoda > Diplopoda > Julida > Julidae > Ommatoiulus > Ommatoiulus sabulosus. Next base: position 48,761 of record JAQGAO010000043.1, on the reverse strand, counting down.
GGTCTATCATGTGGAAATTAACAGACCAGAGAAAATGAATGCAATGAATGATACTTGTTGGAGGTTAATTTCTATATATGCAGTATTTTAGCAAACTACAAAACTGAAAAAAATATGGATGAATAAGTCAATTAATTGTGTTTCTTTGCAGAGAGATTAGATCTTGTTTTGATAAATTAGGAGATGACTCAAATTGCCGAGCAGTGGTGTTATCTGGGGCAGGAAAATTATTCACATCAGGTAATCACGTAGTACCAGTATTTATTACAAAAAAAGGCGCACGAGGCTCCATTTTCTTTCAAATGCTTTCTCCTAATTATTTGTAGGGATTGACTTCGCAAATTTGACTGAGTTGTTTAACAATATGACTCAGTACGAAGATGTGGCCCGAAAGGCAAAAATTCTGAAGATTAACATTGAAACTTACCAAGATTCACTTTCTTCACTTGAAAGAGTAAATAAATTGCATTTTTGCCCATTCTTATACATTATTTTCTCACACTCCTTAGTTATGAGCTACATTGAGTTCTGTTAATTAATTGATGTTATAGTGCCAGAAACCAGTGCTAGCTGCCATTCATGGTGCATGTATTGGCGCCGGTGTTGACATGATTAGTGCAGCTGACATTCGCTATTGCACTAAGGACGCTTGGTTTCAAATAAAGGTATGGCACTGCTATTATTTGTTATTTCGGAATTTGACATGATGAATTTCTACTTTCTTTTTAATTATTCTTTGCACAGGAGGTAGATATGGGATTGGCTGCTGATGTTGGCACATTACAGCGGTTGCCACGAATTGTGGGCAATGACAGTTTAGTGCGAGAGCTCGCATACACAGCCAGGAAAATCTACTCTGATGAAGCATCCCAGTTAGGTTTGGTGTCAAGTGTGTTTGAAGATAAAGAGATGTTAATGAATGCTGCTCTGGACATGGCTACTCTCATTGCATCAAAGAGTCCAGTAGCCGTACAGGGAACAAAGGTCAATCTGAATTACTCAAGAAATCACTCCATTCCTGATAGCCTCCATTTCATGGTAAGCGCTCTGTCTATTCCAACAGTGATGTTTAAATGCGCCTTCAGTGGCATGTACCTACCTTAAGACCACATTGTTTTTTTATTTAAGGCACATTATAACATGACAATGTTACAGAGCGAGGATACAGTGAAGGCAGCCATGCATAGCATAAGCAAGTCTAAAGAACCAGCTGAGTTTTCCAAACTTTAAACTTTTTCCAAAGCACATGATCATAACAAGAATAACTGACATAAACATTTATGTGGGAAATAAGGAATCAAGCTAACCTCTAATTTCCTAGCATTGGACTATGCTAAATGGCATACTCCAACCATGTTTGCATTGTTGTTTCATATTAATAAAAGATTATTTTCAAACAAGTGCTTTGAAATTTATCTACTATATTTGGTTGAGTTTATTCAATTGCCTCCTTTCCCCTAACAGTAGCCGTGTTAAGATCAGGAAAGGCGCACAATCCTGAATAATTTTAGAATACATGTCACTATCTTGATCGAGGTCTGGTGTAGATCCCATTTAATCTCTGCATGTTAAAGATCCCTCTAGGGGATGGAAGTCGCCCTTGTTAAAAATTTCCAATGTGAAAAATGATTGGCCCTCATGTAGCAGAAACAGGCCCACGTTAAAAATTCAAAAACCAAGCAACCATCATTAACTGAAACCAAGAAAACCATGATTTGACAAAATCACTTGGACTTCCAGACATTCTTTTATCCAATAGATGGCTGTAATCCTTTGTTGGCTATTGCTAATTAACGTTGAGCAGTGTTGAAATTAATAATGCTGTACTTGAAAATTAGAAAAAAGTCAACTAATAAATCATAACCAAAGGTCCCAAACTTAAATTAGAGCAAATATATATATAAGGCAGATGAATTTTGTGAATGTTTATTTTTATACATTAAGTAGTAACTGGCAAAGAAGCTGTCACAATGACTGCTATTACATTATATCACAATTATTAAGTGAGAATAACAGATGTATGAATCTGCCATTCAAAAAAAATCTCCGTTCGTAGTATTTCCTTGGCAAAAATTGCTGCAGTTTAAGTAGCAATATACAGTACATGTACAATATATACACACAACATAATACAGGAACACATTAGTATATGTATAAAATGTCATTCAGTATGAGTAACATTTGTTGAATATTGAAATTGGTTTTGAAAAATAAAGCCACTGATAATATATAGTGATTATACATCCGCTTAATGACTGCACAGCAATAAGTAGTAAGGGATGCTATTACAAATCTTCACAAAATGAAACAATAAATCCAATGAAAAGCCATGGTAGCTCGTTACTTTTAGCAATCTGGAATTTTTACTGCCAAGGTAATTTTTAAAAACCCAAGTTCCATTCCCAGCACTTTCTTGTATGATTCCTGCAAGGAATATCCATATAATCCCACGCTATTTCTCCACTTTTGATCTATATTCATGGACAAGGAATAGACAGCAAAAGACGTCTGTACAATTAGTACAGTACTGCATGGTATGATTAAGTTCAAATATTCTCAGGTTGCTATCAGCATCAGAAAAGAACAAAATAATTTTCAGGGCATCATTAATTTTTTAAAATTCTGTACTGTTTATGATAAGAATCAAGCTGGTCTGGCTTCATGGTAGGAAATATTCGTCCAAAATAAAAGGAGTATTGTATTAGCCCTATGTGCAGAAATACTGATTCAGCATTCTACACGTAGTAGAAAGATAATAGAAAACTACAAAACCAAATGTCAGGAAAACCAGCCTGTGAATCAATAACTACAGAGAAACGTCGTCATGATGTTAACGGTTTTCTGAGGAAGACTAGATCATATAAAATTTATGATTTAACTTGAATTTCGTTAAAGGAAGGGTCACCTGGCTGGCAATCTCCAGCTCATATAAAAGCTTTTTTAAACACAAACTTAGAAGCAACAGTTTAAGCTGGTTGATTTTGGATCAAGCAAGCCATTTAAAATGTTTAAAAAACATAACAAGCAACGTCTATATATATATACATAGTACATAAAGGATCGCCGACACGATGGCTCAAGTGAGCGAATTGCCAGTCTCACATAGGATCATCAGTTTTTAAAATGGCATTACCTCAAGCTGAAATATAGATGAGTCTTTGGACAAATGAAATTTTAGGCGAGACCTAAGCTTCAATAATGTGTACCTTTTCTCGCTCACTGTAATACTTATAGAGTATCAGTGCAGCTACCATGAGAGGAAAACCGACAATGGTGAACCCAGTTTCGCCCGAAAAACTTGGAGCCCAACGTATAACGTTGCCTGTCATGAAAAACGACCACCACAGGGTGCTTAGCGGCAGGGCCAATGCCAGCACCCCGACCACATAGCAACTACTGCAATCATTAGCAACAATGATTAGATATACAAGCGCCACAAAAAGACAGGTGTAGAGGATGACAAAGGGCCAGGAGATGTGGGCCATGCTTGTACATTCCTCAGTTAAATCGGGAGGGTGAATACCAAACACGCAAGAAAATCCATAACTCATCATTTTCCGGAAATCTCCAGAAGAACCAGCCTGAAAGGCAAGAAAGTAAACAAGATTCACAACCATTTTCAAAAACTTTACACCACACTATGAATTGTAACAAAAAGTAGTAAATATTAGGGATAATCTCTGATGAACAATAAACAACAAACATTACATTGTTTCCTTCTTCAAGTTATCAGCAAATCACAACTGACAGCAAGATGTTCCAGCCATGATCAAGCTAGTTCATTCCAATTTTTTCCAGCCCAACGTTTTGCCTTACAATTTATTATCAGGGTTAGTGCAAACAACTTTGTAGTTTAAATATAGAATTGTTTTTATAGTTTATTAGAAATTAAGCACTAAGTGAATTTTTAATAAACTTTTTAAAAACTTTTTATATGTATGAATGAGAGTAAAATTGTGTAGAATTATACTAAGTTTGCATTGTGATTAGGACTAATATCGTTAATTTATGAAGATTTAGAAGAAGTAGGTAGTAAGACAAAGTTAAGCAAGATAAAATTGGAATAAACTTGGTGGCAATCATGAAAAATCTTGCTTTTTATTATTTAAAATCAACACTGTACTTACAAATAAAGTTGCGAAACTCAAAACCTGAATACCTAAACTTGGTTGAGGTACCATATATTGAGTCTCGCAACTGAATTTGCGAATGTGATGTGGCTTGTACAATTTTTACAATTAACATTTTGAAATGGGAAATTATACTAGGTATCCACCAGGCTAATTTATTAGTTTTTTATACCCCAGAAAGCAAGTGTGAGTGAAACCAGTCAACTTATCAAGCACACGCATTGTGTTCCAGTTAGCTCAAAGTTTAAATAGAAATTATGCATGTATATGGAAATCTTACCTTTCCCAAGAAAGAGAATAGATCAGTCCAGAACAGTGCCAATATCGTCATTGCAGAAAAAAACTGTAGCCACATAGATATGACAAGAGCATGACCCTAAAACGGGGAACAATATTTTTGTAACAATCTTGGTAATAGAATACTGTATCTGGTTTAGTGATGACTTAAATACAATAAGCAATATTTCAAGATGATAAAAATTTCAACATCCCTGACTTTTCCAGGTTTTAAAAAAATTTCCAAGACCAATGATAATGTCAAAAATTGACATATTTTGCAAAATTTACTAATGCCAAATTTTTAAAATTCACATAGAAAATGTTATAATTTTAAAAAAATGTGACAATTCAGTAAATGTAGAAAGTTTTTCAAATTTGTCCTTGGAGAACGTTGAGAATTTTGCGATTTTGTCCTCAGAAAACATGGAAAATTTTGCAAATTTATACTCAAAAAACGTGGAGAATTTTGCAACTTTGTCCTTGGAAAACGTGGAAAATTTTGCAAATTTGTACTCGTAAAACGTGGAGAATTTTACAACTTTGTTCTCGGAAAAGTGGAAATTTTGGAAATTTTTACTCGGAAAACGTGGAGAATTTTGCAATTTTGTCCACGGAAAACGTTGAATTTCCCTGACTTTTTCATAATAAGTCATTCTCCCCTGACTTTTCCAGACAATTTCAAGTTCCCTGACTTTTCAAGGTTTTTCCTGTCTGGGGGGTACCCTTAATAGGTTCCTGGTTGCCCTTTTTTTAAAGTGTTTAATATTAAAATCGAACTCACAAACATTAGTTTTGATGACCAGCCACCCAATGTCGATGAGACCTGCACCATGGAATGTTCATCACTAGTGGACGGTTGGGGATCTTCAATTCCAATTGCCGTCATGGGAATCGTGGGCAAAGAATAGCTTGACTAGGACAGAAATTAACCAATCAGCCTACAAGTACTAACGAGAAAAAGAAATTGACAGAAGGATCTAAAGACCCAACCATTGTGCCCTTAATTTCCCATTCCAACAGGTTAATGAAGAGTGCCAATAATCCGATGCCAGTCAAGTAAATCATCGTCCAAATGATATGCTCGTCTGATGACCACATCTGACCAGACTCTGTCATGGTGGTCACGATATTGCCATGGCAGCTGTACTCATCCCATATTTGAAAATCCACGCAAATGAAAAGCCCAATGACAGCAGATGCAACGCAAACAAACTTGCAGACGCTGTCCACTAAATAAGAAAACCATTACACGTTACTGATCCATAGCAATTTCCTGGAACGACGTAAGCAGCATTATCTTGGCGACAGAGGTCTCAATTCGCTAGGTACCAATCCTAGCCTGATTTGAAATAATTTAAATGAAGCAAAATATGTACAATGTGCCTGACATTTATTTTAAATGGCACACTAACACATTTTCACTAAGTTCAAGTTACAGAATGTTGTAGTTTCAAAGATTTTTACAGCATATTTGACATTTCTGGCTCAACCCCCAGAAACATAAAATATATTTTGGTAATTAATAAAGCAATAAGCAAGAAAGAATTTCAGAAACACCCACGTTTGGCACTGAACAGATGACAGACCACTGCAGCTGGTAAAATCGCCGCTGCAAGGGAATCCTGAAGATGGCATCCCACGCGGTAACGGTCACGGCCGTAGAAGACGGCCAATCCGCTCAGGCCATAGTAAACTCCGATCTTGAAGAGTCTCTTGATGCCCAACGGTGGTCTCAGACTAAAATCCTTCTTCCAAATCTGGAATCCGGTAACTGCCAAACTGATGAACACCCAACTGCTCAGCGAGCAGAATAGGAGTGCGCAATAGGCGTCGCTTCCGGCATCGTTGAAATTTGTCAAGTACGGAGGAAACAGCAGTACTAGGATGGTTGCTGTGCCAGCGACAATGGCAGCGACAATCAAATGATGCAATGCCGTATTGTTCATAAGAATGCCCGGCTCGTTGAAGAAAGTGCGTTTGCCACCATCGAATTGCCCAGTACTGATGATAAATGGTCTTGAACTTCCTGCATTTTCCCCGTCCGACTGCCTGTTTAGATTCCCATCAGGATCCGACTGGATTTCGGCATCTTGAGGTTGCTCGTTCTGCAGCAACAAGAGTTTGTCCTCATTGTCTTCAGCCATAGTGTACGGATGCACATCCGACGCCATCTCCCCTACTCTAGTAACAGCTGCATTGTCACTGAAAAAGAAGCATCAAACTTCAGTTCATTAATGCTTACTTATATTGCTAAATGTAGCAAACCAGCTGATCTCTATAATTATACAAAGTCTTGAGAGGCGAAACAGGCAGCAATGCATGTACCATGCAGAGATAGACAAAAAATAAAACCTGTTTCCATTGTTGAAATCCAAAAGTTAGATCAAAAGCCAAAAATGTGGTGATAATAAGATTATGAATAGACACAAGTGGTGTCGCTGCACGCAATGTCACTCAGCTGCACGCATCCGCTTGTGGCGAGCAATCTGCGCATGAACATGAGCAATCACCATGTGACATTTCGGAAATACACGAACGATAAGAGTTCATCTCACGCTCGCGACTGAAGGTTAACGCATACATTGTCATATCTAAAAGATTTGCCAACTAAACAATGTCGGGGATTGTGTCACGTAGATACAATTCTTTTCAGCCATGTCATGGTTAAATTCATTAAATCGTCTGACAAAAGTATGGCTAATTTTATTTCCTTATCACCAGTATAAAACACGTGGCCCCGTGGGCGTTAATAAAAAGACTGCGTTGCAAATTTAAAATTTCCCAGACTTCAGTCAGCAGTATATATAGCGTTTGAATAAATCGCTCTTATACTGGGACAAGTAATTTAAAAAAAAGTTCTTTCTCAACCTCGTCAAGCCAAACGATTAAAAAAAAAATTTACATGTAATAGAATTAAACATCAACTTCTCTCAAATGATGGTGGAACCAATTAGGGTGGAAATCGTATAATTAGAGTATTTTCAAGAATTAACAAAATAACCTTTTTTGGTAAACATTTTAGCGTGCAGGGTGGCTTAATATGTCAACAACAAAACTGGGCATGATTACACAGAAACGAGTACCTTGTCACAGAATATCTAATCAAACTCAAACTAATCTGTCAATGAAAAGATGTGATGCGTTCACGCAAGCCTATGTTTTGTCAGGGCAAATAGTCAGCCAAATAGTAGGTCGCCTTTCAAAATGTACAAATATTAACATTTAGCATTTACATGCCACATAAACCAGGAACATTTACCTAAATAAACTGTTGTCATAGTTGTGGTTGCATAAAACTGCTATATATTGCAATTTACTGCAGTTTTTTTCCTGCTGGGCATTAAGGCTGCGTTCATAAAGAGCTTTAAAGCCAGCTTTTTAAGGTGGTCTTAAAAGAGTGTCGCTTATAGTGGTAAGCTTCGCAATATTACTAAGCGACACTCTTTTAAGGCCACCTTAAAAAGCTGGCTTTAAAGCTTTTTATGAACGTACCCTATGGCAGATGAGTTCGCCTTATTTAAAATTGTGCTCAAAATGGAAAATTTCTATCCCTGGAAATTGTTTCATTTCAGTACTACTTGATGCGAAAGTTACCTGCCTAGCAAAGTAATGTACTAATTAAGCCAAATAATCATAAATCAATCTGAACAGTAAGATTTTGTTACTGAGTAATGTTTTTTTTTTAATTTGATTATAAGCATGTTGTATGAGAAGTCACTGAAGGTTATTCTAGGCTTCTTTTCCTCGAAGAAATAAAATTGTGTGCCTTTATCCTATTCGAGCATGTCCAGTCCAGAAAATGAGTAGAAATTAAGCGGATCCTTCCGCCAACGTTTCCAAGAAGTTCCCAAAAGAGCTGATTTATCTTAGCATCATCTTGGCAGGGAATTGTGGTGCAAATTTAAAGATGTACCAAATTTACAAAACTCGATATTTTAAGCCAAATGCCATGAACAAAATAATACAAGGTACACACACACTGTATATGCAGTCTATTATCTGGGACCATGGCTGTATACACTTGATTGACCTACTCGAATATAGCAACAAAAATATAGAAATCCAAGAAAACAGCAACGATTTCGTATACATGCTGCAACTTGATGCATAGATGCAAATTACAAACCTGCTCCTGGTGGTTTATTCGAGAAAGCAATATTTACATGTATGAGGGTAAGGCATCAACCATATATTACCTGAACAGCATGACAGCACGATACAATTTGTCCAATCACGATGAAGCAATATTATCACTTAAATTCAAATGGCTCGTATGCTATGCGCGAATCAAGATTCTGAGCCAGAAAATCCAAATGAAAAGCGCCTAATCCAAACTGCAGAAATGCAGGTAAACCTGCATATATCTTATGCGTGGACGTCTCTAAGATCTTTTTAGGTACAAATGGCAGCACTAGCTCGTATACAATTTCACGTTCACTGCACTATTGACCTGAATTCTGTCCAAACACCTTAGGTCGCCAGAACTGGGCCATTCCGTGCAATTTCAGAGAAGATCTGTCCGGTTGAAGATTTTTTTCTGCCCTATAGGTAAGAGCAGATTCCGACAGGCTGGACATGGATAACATTAAGTGCTGCGCAGCAAGGATGAAAATATATATTTGCACATAATGGAATCATTGTGTATGAGCTCCGCTACTTAGGCGATAAAACAATCACGTGCACTGCTATGTAATTCAAGGTCAAATATCACAAATTGCACGCATCGATGCATGGCCAGCAAACCGCGCAGGGAAAAAAATACAAAAAAAAATGACCTAGTGCGGAAACTAGCTGATACTCCATTCGCTTGACAACGGTCAAGCATAAATGCGACCCGGATTAAGGCTACTGACCATCAACGTTTGTATTAAACACGTGCTAGCTAATTACGCAGGCAGCTCACCTGTAAAGAAGATGGTTCTCAATGAGTACTCAGCCAGCATGCGAAAAAAGCACTTGGCCACAGCACGACTTGCAATATTCACCGATAAATGTAATCGGGAATACATAATTCCATTTAAACGCATTGAACATGATCCTGATAATCAGAAAATGGAGACTAGCACTATATGAATAATCATCAATTTCACAGTAACTGCAAGAAACCTCTTACAGTAACCGCGGTGAAAAATAATACCGGTAAAAATATAAAAAATTGAAAACCGGCCACAGACGTTATACCTCATAATGATAACTAAAAATCACGTTTTATATAGATATCTATACACGTAGTATGCGATTGTTAAATCTGAAATGTTTATTTCTTGCGTAGGCCTAAGACGCAACGCAACGATATATCATTTTCAAATATGTCCTCTACGTAAGTGCCCATTTTTGAACGCATCTTCATCGACATATGCATTTTTCTGGTTCATTTCAATTTACTAAAAACATCTGACAAGCATTACCTGGGCTGCTGCATCCCTTCACCCTACGGGGGAAAAAAAGTTGGGAATCGAGATCAACCAATTCGGCACCCACGCATTTTCGTTACATGCTGTATGAACTCCGCAACAGCTCACTGTTGGAATACCTAGCTCGGAAAATCGATTATCAATGTAATGTCATATTTTGCCTTTCCTCCAAAAGAGGCGCTGCCTATAAGTATACTCGTCGGAAACAGCTGTTTTCTCGTTTGGGCATTGAATTACAGTATATTCATTGTTGAGTTAAAATTTTCTATTATGGAGAATCGAATGTAATTCTGGAATAAAAAAAAAACAAAAAACCTTGATTTATTGTTGTATATATCGTATTGTAATTGCGTCATACTGTACGTCATCAACCTAACCGTATACTGTACAGTAGAATTGAGTCTGGTAATTTCAACCTGACAACGTCTTACAAAACTATTATAAAAGTTCTGTCCATCAGTGGAATATTAAAAAAAAATCCCAAATCTCGATCCTTGTCAAATGAGCATAATGATTACACATACATGTATGTATAATGGCTATAAGAAAAAGATGTTTCATTCATTCACCAGCTTATTTTTAAAAAAAGAAAAAGTGGATTAAAAACCGCAAGTTTGAACAGACGAGGAACGAATTTAATCATTTGTACATGGATTCCTATGGGAAAATTCTATTCAAGATACAGTACGTACATTCAAGGTGCGAACAGGTTTGTTCAAACCAATTATGTTCGTTAAGCGAGGGTTGTCTGTACAGTACATTAATACCGTCACAGATATTTTATTTGAAATAAAGAATCAATTCGCATCAAAATTCAACAATTAATTTAAAAGCAACCCTGGAGTTTAACGTTGCTCGGGGCATGTTTACGTCATAAGGTTTTCGGGAAAAGTACGTGATTCGTGATACAAGGAGTAAATGATGAAAACCAGATAATTTCGGACACCATATAGTGCTCGCGATCAGCAGCATCAACCCAGTTTCGATAAACTAGCACCAGAGTGCGCCACGTGCTCCGTGGCAACGCCAGCGGATAAAATCTGTGCGCAAAAGCAGCATCATCATCTGTCAGTCTAGCGCTCCGTGGACAGCTGTCAAAATAACGATTGAATGAAGGGAAGCAAAGGAGGCCGAAAATGCCGAAACGCAAGACCTTGGACGATGACCGGGAATGTGAACAGGGGCTTCCCTTGCCCATCCAAACGTATTTGTGGCGGCAGACAAGGTAAACATCTTCGATTGGCCAAAATGGGCGTGGCAGCTTCTCCGCCAGCATCATTCTGGCTCAAGGCACAAGGGGCGCTCCGTAGAACTTAAGACGATTTCGTCAACTGAACAAAGTTTTAAGAATTCGTGGTCAAATTCTTGTCTTATACTTGATATTGACGTGGGGAGAGAACTAGGAAAGTAGAGGACAAATTTGGATTTAATGACAGCGCCATTTTTACTAACTGGGTCAAACTGCAAATACGCCGTTTTCAAAAGTACAAAACAGCCATCTTTTAAGTCTTCTGAACAAGATAAAACTCGATCACCGTAAAAAAATTTTTTTTAGTGTTTGGCCTTTTTTGGTATTTAATCGGCCAACATGTAACGTTTGTTGCGCGACTGTTTATAGAAATGTCAACTGTATATGCTTTCACATTGAGTTGCACGCTTTCCAGCATTTTACGACCAATATTACAAAGTACTCGAGCACAATCCAAAATGATTTTTTAAAGCACCCAGGCACTACTCCCGTGCTATTCCTATCCAACCTTGAAATAGAATTCTCAGAAAAGCATGGTATTCGACTACGAAGAGTATAAATATTTAATCGAGATGTATACGGATCGAGGTACGAAAAGGAACTTGTAACACGTACACTGCATTCATGTATGTACTCCAAATACAGTTCAATTGACACGCGTTGTATGCGTCATGCTACTTGGAAGTTGAATTGTTGAATAAAAGGGTGTTCAGAAATAAATTACTTACAGTGCATGTAACAAAACATAGCGTATAATAATCACGATTTGGAATATCTATAGGCGATTCTGTAAATTAAGGAGATACTACATGAAACTAGAGCCAAAATGGATATACATGTAGCAAGTTTAATTATCCAATGTAAATGCATTTTAGCTGAATTCTTGAGATTTCATATCTTGTTTCAGCCCATTTATTCGCCCTCGCGTGAACAAGATGCAAGAAGCCACATGCCTGGTAAGTACTAAGTAGGCCTACTTGTTTAGCTCCTTTGGGACTAAGTAGCAATCACTCATCTTTCTCTAGAAAACTTTGGAAACAGAATTTAGCCGCTAGAAATTATAGTTTTCGTTTAATTTAAGAAATCCATTAAATCTGCAAAAACCATCTAAATATGTGCCCAAACCTAATTTTTCCAATGTCTATTATGTTTACAGGAAGTAAAAGAAGCTTGCAAAGTAAGCCGTATCTGTTCATTATGAAATGCATAAATGTGATTGTTTGGCAGATGAATGCCCTGTAACGATATACTCTGTACATAACATGCCAATGGTTTTCAGTCATTTGAAAAAGTCTTGGTGCAGAATATTCAGTTTGGATTATCGCCAAGCTTGACGGAAGCAATATGCAGCATTACGAGATGGAAATTCGTCCAAGCGGCTTTCCCACACGTAATGCATTGTTGTGCAGCCCTTTTGTATAAAAGGTAAACCTGGCTGCAAAGCGCGACCAGGCCAGTGTGAGGCAATAGAAATTGGAGACCCCGCTAAAACACACTGTACTGAGAAAGTTGTCATGCACATTCCAGGAAGGACCAAATAAACAGACTCGGAAGTGGAGAAATGAAGCTTTTGTACACAATCCACTGGATTCTGCTCGATGCTGCTGAAGAGTGTGCCGACTCGGACTTAGAACATGGTCTGGTTCATCATTCTCCATTCTACTATATTTTTCCAGTCACGGTTATCGAGGTAGTATTATCGCCCAAAGGCGAATATAAACGCATTACTGAAAAAAAGTACATTTTCGGCGCATGATGACTTCCGAAAGGCCTGAATTGGCAAATTCTTTCAAAATGCATTTTCAATCAATTCGCTTTTGCAAAAACTTCATTGACGAAAGTACAAATTCTGGGAAATGCGCATTTGTTTCAGATTTTCATTTATCTATTCGGACCGCTTTTCTTCTGCTTCCGAGAGCCAGATTTCCAGAACTTCCGAATGGAAAATGGTTTAAAAATGTGGCAAGCACTATGGGAGTATCGTGCACCGGAGGTCCCGTGTTTCACCTCTTATGTAAAGCCCACACGTACGATTCTCCGTGGCAAGCGAGGTCGTGCAGGAACGGTGAACAAATTTGGGGATGTGTTTCTTGGAGGTACAGTAAATGCAGATTTATAGGCAAGAGCTTGTGTAATAGTGGCATTGTCTACGCAATAGCTTCATCCACATGTCACATCCAATTTCGCATCTAGCTGGTAAAATTTCATTCGAGGAAGCTTCCACCAACAGTTCTCCAGGTGGGGAAATCAGCAACGGATCGGGTAGTGGCGCTAAGACAGGACAGAATGCGGAACGAAGTCCTTTGCTACCTCAACAGGTGACAAAACTACAGACTAATATATAATTTAACTTCCCAGTCAGAAATAAAAAAACTTTTTTCCAGATAATACTCTAAAGCATGAGTTTTTACATCAGTCTCTTTAATACTTAAAAGATGTAATTCGTTTGCATATACAAATCCACCTCTAAATTGTGTGGCATGTACCAATAAGAAATTTATTAATCTTTCATGTCCTATTCTGTGTACTTCAAAAGAGATTTGGAGAATTTAAATTCCTAACAATACTGGTAGTGCTGTTAAATTCCTTAACCTAAAGTCTAAATATGTTAAACGTATGTAATTTTTCTCAAAATAAATATAACTCTTCAATTTCTGATGTAATTTAGCATAAATAATAATAATAAAAAAAACTCGACTTTAATTTCTTTGTTTTTATATAGGAAGAAAATGAGCAAGTTCATACAGGTTCTTCAGCACAAGACGAAGTAGGTTTCACTTATAAACTATAAAGTTTGAGAATTGCACCAAACGCTGTTCAAAAGTCTGACAGTCGAAAATTACCTTTTTCAGCCGCAAAGTTCGGTGACGTTCATTTTTGACTACCCTGTAGATTCCCCGCGAGAACAACAGAAAGGGAAAGAGACGAAAGTAATTAACAACACAAATCACAAGAAACTTAGCATTGCTGGCGTATCACCTAAAATCGATTAATATAATACGCGGCTTTCTAGGAGGTGGAGCCGATGACTCCACAACAGCCCTTAATTCCGCCGCAAGGACCTGCAACTCACGGACCAAGATATGGCGAACGATGGAAGCAAGCAGGTGCTGCAATCAGTCGGTGCAGCAAATTCCACACCCAGGGATTTGGCGAAGGTTTGAGCGAAGGAAGGGAATCGCTCGCCAAGAAGTTTCTAGGATATTCCAAGCTAATGCCGACGGATGTGACAATGGCAACTTTCATGGACGTTGCTGTCTTGAGGTGTCTGTTTGTGCCCCAATGGTTGGAAGAAGGAATCTTCTGGTCATTACAGTATCTATCACGAAGGTAATGCTATTGCTGCTATTTTCCTTGCAATATTTTTCTCAAAAGTCTGAAATGTTTATGTCTTTGACGATCAAGAATATTGCCACTGCTACAGTACATGTACTGTATATATACATGCATAGTCGTGTTGAATTTCAATTTAATGTCAAAGAACTATTTTTTGATTAAGGCTTGATGAAATATACAATGATACCGCTAATGAAGAATCTCCGAGAAAACGCAGCAATTCCTTACCAATTCCGAAGATCGAGATTTCCCTGTATCGCTCTCCTGGCCCCAAAAAACAGGAGCATGAAGCCAAAGAAAACACGACTAGTTATGTTACGGATTCTCCGTATCTCCAGCGAGTGCAGATGTCTGAACGGCACCGTCACCATCGGCACTCCAGTGAAAGATCACGACTTAAAAAGATGAAAATGTCGGACCTTCGTGCTTTTGTGGACTCAAAGCTGCGGTCGAAATCTGACAAGCAATTAGAAAATATAGGAAGCCGACCCGATTTGCCAGGTAGGTTTTCAAAAGCTTCAATACGTAAATCCCCGCATATCAGATGCAAAAATACAAAAATTGCATCAAATGCAATTTTTTCTTGACATTATCATCACTGGAAGCCTTTACAGAACAACGTGGCCCATAACAATTTGACTGGCTGATCGGAATCCAATCCATAAAGCGATTTAATTTTGAATAAAGTACATGTAATCTTTTAAGGTTCAACACTTCCCCGAGAGGAAGCCGAAGGATCTTGCGAGGACCAAGAAGTTGCCGCAATTGGGAACAAGGCGCTTCGCGTGAAAGGCCCAGACAACATTCCGCCGAGGCCTCAATCGGCGCTCGCCAAACTTGTGGCCCAAAAATCAGAGCCAGAGCAAAGTGGCGGGATAGAAATGATGTCGGAAATGATTAGAGGAAAAAGCATGCCAAGTCTGAGGTATTTCAGACTGCGCCGTTTTATCAATCGAATTGTAATCTTGATCAAATATATCAATCCCTCCCTCCAAACCTATCTTAGACACTTGGAAGACAAACCAGGAGAAGAGGAAGTGTGTGTTCAATTACGAACAAGCCGGAGCGTACGGGAGAAAGGGCACAAACGAGCCGTCCAGAATATACCCAATCCGATAATAACGGTGACCGAGCACACCCCTACTCCATCGCCTGATCACCATTTAAAACGGGTACTGTAACATTATTTATTGGATATCTTCCACGATTCAGGCATTAGAAATATAAATGCCACAATATAGGTATAGTGAAATTACTTAGAATGTGAATGCTTCACTGATTGAATTTCTGTTGGGCCGAAAAAAAAATAGCTACATGCAGTTTAAGCTTGCAATATTAATTGTTCAGCAGGAACCGAGGAAGGATGGCAAACAGGACGAGAGTAACGAATCTCAGCAAAGCGGATGGATGCCACGTTCTCAGACAGATACCAACATTTCGTATCAAACCGATGAAGTATCAGAGGCATCAGGCACCGCTTGCTACATTACAAAAGAAGGCAAATTGGACTACTTCGTTATACTTAAGGTGAATACATTGTAAATATACTGAAAGATAACATCAAAGAAAACTAACACACAATTTAATGGATGTCCAGGCAATCCATGCAGTGACACTCAAAGAAAATCTGTGCTCCGTAAGAGTGTGTGAGGTAGTTCTCAACCTGCTGGACATCCTGATGGATCTGGCGTTTTTCAAGCACGATGCCAATGCTGATGAAGTACATGAAGGTCCCAGCATGGAAGAAGCCAAACAACAGCAATCGCCAGATAAAAATAGCAGTGAGCCTTCAGCGCACTATTTCCTCATGGATTCACTCGTGAGGCAAGTTGGCCTCATTTAAAAACAAATATTTTAGTCTGCCATCTTCAATTAACGATCTGATTTCAATTTGCATTCTTATTGCAGAGTTTACATGCATTTGGGATGCCCTCATGGTTGCGGAGACGGTCATCGTGGGCCACCAGCTGACTTTCTTCGCTCTCAGGGCCACAGCACACTGGGAAAACTGCACCACAATGATAAATCGCAATTCAGAAAGTTCTTCAGAGAGTTCGTGACTCAGCATACTCTCAGCGCCATTATGGATTATTTTCATGCCTTTGTGGGTTTCTGCGTAGACCCAAGCAGCTCCATATCTCCGATAGGTATACTTTTATCTCAAAAGATATTGAAGTGCTAAGATTCATCATTTGCTTAATATGATGTCTTTACATTCAGGTCAGAAACGTGGTAAAACGTCCGAAATGACCCTTGGCTATTCTACCAACTTCGGTGCCACGTTGAACGAGAAAGAGTACCGCGGCGTGGAAGGACTCGTCTTGACTTACATATTTAAAGCGCTAGTCAGCAGATTAGTGGAATCCACCAGAGAGTTAGCTAGTCCTGACAATATGGTTAGTAAATGATGGTTTCATCTGAAGCAAAAATAATTGTATCACTTCAGCACATTTCGATTTCTGGAATCTGCTGCTCTAGGCTCTTTATTGCGACGTTCGTCAATTGATGACATACATCAAAGAAGCGCATGGTGGCATTTTCCGTCGAGTTGCCCTCAGTGGGCTTCTGGATTCCACAGAAAGACCACACAAAAAGAAAACAGGGATCACAACCTGTGTCACCAGAGTATTTAGGTGAAACTGGCCCTAGCATGATTATAATGAAATTTTGACTTAATCTCATAATATACCCGTGCAGCGCGGTTCAAAAATTTCATTCACATCTGATCTGTGATGCAGGCATTCCCAATCTGTGGACCCAGACGAAGCCCGCGATTCTCCTCATTCTCCAACTTTATTTTACGTGGAAGAACATGGAATAGAACGGCACAGTGGACGGAAGTCGTTCTTTAGAAAGAAATCTTCGAACGTCAGAAAAGCACCTAGTAATCAGGTAATAGCGTGCTAACGACTTTCCTTACATTTAAAAACGGTAAAAGCAGTATTCCACATCCCATCCAAACATAGCTCTGCAAGATATCTGCTAAGCATAACCAATAACCAGTTAAAAGCTTGTTTCTGCAACGAATTACACTTTTGTGACGAAGGTATTTCATGACCCGATCATTTCTGTAAATTTCAAGAGCATTTTTGATGAGAACGATGATTACTGTCCAAGTCCCATACAAGGGCAAAGTCCAGGAAGCACTATTATGCGTCCCCACGTATCCCTGACTCCACGGCTGAGTATTTCTGAAGAAGAGCCAACATCGTCCACAGGCAGTCCCACTGGCCAACGAAGGAAGATGAGCCGGTTTCAATTTGGTTAGTAGAATTGACGTCTAACTTTAACGACAATAAATCGTTGTCCAAGAACTTTTAAATAAAGTACTTATTCAAACACTGGCTGAAGTTAACTGGATGAAGAAAGATAAAAACCATGATTACTACGATGATGATATCACCGATTCCCCCGGTCCAGATGGCAATGGTTTGACATTGGAAAGACCATCTCGGCGCCCCAGCCAGATTCACCGGTTGATGGGGAAAGGAATTGGGCCAAAATCATCTGCGGCAGTAAGTCTAACTCTTCTAAGAGCCCGTAAACGAGTGGAAGATCACTTGTATAAATTCGGCATTGGGAGGAACAAAAACAAACATGGAAGCTTTGAAGAACCACAAGGTATGCACCTCAAAAGTTATGAACTGTGACATCAAAATACTGCAGTTGTAACTTCAGCAATCATTCTAAATGCAATTATAACAATAAATTAAAAATGTTTCAGTAGGTTTTAAAATTTTTTTGTTGGTATACTCTGTATTTCAGAATACAGCCGAAGGAACTCTCCAGAGTTGGACAAGGTTCCCGGAGAACCCGAGATTGTCATTCTTAAAGAGCGCAAACTGGTTGATGTGGCGGCCATCAAACAAGGCATGAAAAGATTCAGCTTCCTTCTAGAGACCTGTCAGCCAGGCTCAGTACCAGATCCTCAGCTTTTGGCAGCGCTACTGGACTTAGTGAGAGCATCATCATTTTCTCTACTGGTACCATAAACATCAAGAAGATATGTTTCTAAATGATGGCTTTGATAATTTCAGCAAGCACCAATCGTCGCCAGGGCTTCCTTGCTTTTGGAATGCGCCTATTTCGTGCATCGATGCAACAAAGGCCAGTGGCCGACATGGATGAAGCTCAACCTGCCAATGTTTCGACCATCTGGTCCCTTGGCTAATCGAGGCACACCATCAGGGTTGCGTCGTACGCACATTCTCCAGAGGGCAGCTGGAAAGATGTTCTACCAGTGGGCTGAGGTAAAATTCCATTATGAGATATCAATGTCAATACCAGACCATTACTAGATCAATCTCAGTGCCATCTCAATACCAATGTCAATATTACTGCTATTTGAAGGCCATAGGAAAAAGGCTGGAGGAATTAATGATGGAAGACAATCTTCAAATGGGAGATATTATTACGCCAATCACAGATGAGAACAAAAAACGACAATTGAAACGGGATGATGAGGAAGAGGATTTTTTGGATGAGGGAAGTGTGAATCAAACAGGCTCAGAATGTCCTACAGTTCTCAAGTTGGTGGCATGCCAGCTGCTGCTGGAAATTACAGCGTTTCTTCGAGAAACGTATCAGTACCTGCCAAAGTCGTCCCGTTTGTCGCACCGGGACAGGGACCGGCCTGTTTGGGATAGACTCCCTAACCCAAACCGACGTTGGAGCATGGGGCTTGGAAGCATGGGATTTTCACAGACGTCAGCACAGAGCCTCATTTCCATGCCAGACTTCGGTCATCCGGGTGAGAATAACTGTCTATCATGTGCAAGACGCAAATGGTGAATGAAAATATAATGTCGCGCATTTTCTTCAGGTGCAGGATATCAGCCCGAAAGAAAGATTAGCTTCGTAATCCAAGATTCGGAAGAGCCAGAATCCGCCAACAGCAGCAACACGACGCTGACCATGCCAGGCGATGAAGCTCCTACGGTTGAAGAAAAGAAGGGTAAAGTAGACAGCGATGCAAAAGGTTGGAAATGCCAAATATTCGTGCACTTGAACTGGTACTTGTATCTGGTTGTCTCGTGAGCAAGAAATAGATGGCGTGCTTTTGAATTTGAAATTGCACGCAAAATATCTGTCGTTCCGCCATTTTAGCATGCGTTGTTTCAATGTTAAACCGTCGTCTGATTCGGTAACGTTCGTGCCAATAGGTTATGTCATTTCGGGGCAAATCAAACCAAAAACACAAACTTGAAAAGGGCTGAACGCGTTTCCGCCTTTCTAGTTTTGGTTGATGGCTTGTCAGCCCGTGAACGACAGCCTATTGTTTCCGCAATGACAGAATTATTGATTTGTAGGTAGGAAAATAGCCCAAGGAAGAGCACATCTACTTCGCCGTGGAGGTCCATCAACTGGTCCACTGAATGCTAGCTTTAAGAGACGAAGCTTTCGGCTAAAAAAAATGAGTGGGAAAAAAGAAACTGAAGAAGAGGCAGGTAAATGAAATCGTCAGGAGAGCGTTCAATTAATAATTACTGCAATGCGAAAAATCGTGATAGAAAACCACTCGTTATATTTCAAGCGATTAAGAGGTCTGATAGCATTAAATCGAAACGAAAAGTAAGCGCCATCTCGGATCGTTCAGACACGAGTGAGCACGCGGAGCATGATATCAGTGGAGAAGATTCTCCAGGGATACTCAGTGATGAACAACAACCAGAGAGTCCAGTGGAAGGAGCTGAGAACGATGACGTTTCACTGACTTGTACAATGCCATGGATGAAGGCAAAGCACCCTGAACCAAAAATATTTTTTTTTTCAGAACTTCGTGATCATTAAAAAATATGTCATTTTCTAATTCCTTTGTCTTAGGTAGTCGTGCAGTTGTCAAACTCCTACAACTTCATCTGTTCGCATCAGCAATGTTGTCATCCAAAATGTTATCGTCGGCAAATGCGAGCAGCATTCCGCTTAATGAGGGCAGTGAGGAAGGCACGTTGATTCTTGATAGCGTGAAAGAAAAGTGAACCAATGATTTTGTTTGAATAATCTGGGACCTATATTGCCAGATTTTCGGAGAACGAGTCGAGCGCGATTTTCTTCAAAAACAAGAGGAACTTTTCCGTGAAAAGATGCGCGAAAAGGACGAAAAGCGTGACAAAAAAATGGCCAGAAAGGTGGTAAATTACAATATTTTTTCTTTCAAGAGTTTGTATTCAGAAAGATTTTTTTCCCCGTTGTCAAACCCTGCGGAATAGCTACCTTCACACATTTCTCATATTGTGCAGATCTCAAATCAACCTGGAATGGGGTCTCCAGTGAGACGAAAAGAAAGTTTTGGACGCAATCAAGATAAGATTGACAGAATTTCAGAGTCAGAGGTTTTAGGGGCAATGAGGTCACGTCCAGGCAGCACGACTCACCTAGCCAAAGATGCATCAGGTACTATAAATGCATGATAACCTTTCAAGTTAGGTGCAGCTGTCAAAAGCATGTACTGTACAGGCATCAGAAAAACGGTTTCGACGATTAAATAAGTAAAATTTCACATATACGTGCAGAATTCCATTGTAAATGGTGTAAAAGACTTTGTCCCATTTTTATAGACGCCCAACATGCTATGATTAAAGAGCAGGCCGATGCAAAAGCTGAAAAGAACAAGGAAGAGAACAGGGAGCTGGTGCCAATATTGAGATATATGCAGACTCAGGTATTTCACAATGCATCACAAAGTACCCAGAAGCTGTTCTTTAGCACAGGATTTGTTATTTCAGGTTCAAGGACTGTTTCATTGCACATTGTCCATGGTAATTAAAGGTTGTGTGGTTTCCAGCGAAGATATATTTGCAGATATCATGCCTGTGGCATGGGAACTCTTACTAGAAAGCGACCAGCAGCTTGTGGGAAGCGCTGGTAAAGAATGGTATTTGCTGTTTACCCGCTAAAGAACCTAGCATCTATAGTTACATCTAATTGTAATTTTGTATATCGCAGCCGTTGCTTTTATCTTGGCGGCAGTCAAAGTTCCAGATCAAGTAACTGAGCTACTATGTCGAGAGCTTCAACATGAAGAACCTATGCAGCGAATTAGTGCAATTTTAAGGTATCATTGCTGTTTGATTCAAAATCTCCATTTCCTCGAAAGATGGTTTACTATCTGTTTTCTCGGATTGACTTATCCGAATTTCAGTTCAATTTTAAACCAACGACTTCTTCATTTGCGTTTATTTTGAGTCAATTAGTTAGCTGCTATAAACCTTAATGGCAACAAGATTAAATAGACCTAAATTTGTGACAGATTTCAAGCCCTCTGGCGCTGCAGATTTCAAACTTGGCCTCGTATGGAAGAAGGCGCGCAGCAAATGTTCAAGATTCCACCGCCAGGCATTGATTTCACGCTGCCATCGCCAAAAATAGGGTTGGAATCTAGCCCTGTGATCGATCCACCTTGGATGCCACATTACAAGACCAAAGTAGAAGAAGTCACCATTAACCAAGATCAGACTGTGGGGGTTAGTCGAGTGGAAACTGTTGCTTCAATATGAGAATATCCCGAGCAATGACCCGAAGAAGGGATAACAGCATGCAACCGAATTACGGAGAGCAGATTTACTAACGTTTCACACTATTTAATTACAGCGTTCGTTCGTAACGGCAACAAAAACCAGGAAAAAGCAGCAAATGGAAATGGTGCAATCGGCACTACTGGCCGAGGACGAGAAAAAGAGAATTTCGAGGGAAAACTTCCTACTGACGACCGTTCCGATTACCACGCAGGCGGCATATGAACCAGCTCTTTACCATGCTGTGGAAGACCATGACGAAAGTAAGGAGCAACATTACATGTTTGTAGCCTTCAGAAATACTGAAATCTGGCAAGGTAGTAATTATTTCAGTGATCTTTCAGTCGACGATGATCATTCTGACCAACAAAGGCCAGTTATCCACCACATCCAGGTCGCCACGTCCGTCTTTCCATCTTGTTTGTGCACAGCAGCAATTCCGATGATCAATCTTTTGGACGATGCCACCATTGGATCTAATGGGCAGGCTGGTAAACAACGTTTGTAAAGTACTGGTAGCAATGAGTTTTTAGATCCTTCCGGTGAGATTGCACATTAATCAATTTTCAGTTTTTGAAGTGGCATATCAAGCTGTGTGGACCTTTTTGGTTGAGGACCCAGCCCTATTTTTACGGTATTTTTTGGAAAAGCTGACACGAGAAAGACAAGAAGAGATGTTCCAGCTGCTTCGTCGTCTATTACGTTTCATACCTGAGCTCCCACCACAAGCTGGTTATGCCTTGTTCAACTACATGGTTAGTCCATTAAGAATACATTCGAAAAAATGTACAAATGTCATGGTCTATAGTGTTCAATAACACTGCATTTAGCATGATACTTATAATTTTCTAATTTCAGGTTGGATACATCATGTTTTATGTCAGAACCCCAGTTGAAGGAGGGCAGGATATGATAGGCAATGCCATGTCCCTGCTTTGGATGGTGGTTTCTAGCATACAAGGAGTGTATTTAAAAGACCTCAAGCAAATTCTACGTAAAGAGCAATGTGATGTAAGTGGGCTAGTTCTAACGTTAATTTGACTAAGAATGGTGTTAAATATAAAATAAGACCCTGAAGTAAACATTTGCTTTTCTTATTGTCCTGACAGACCACTCTTTTAATAACAGCCAATGTGCCTAGTGCAAAGAAGGTCGTTGTCCATGGGCCTGACGTAGCTGGAATTCCATCACAGTTTCCCACTAGTGAAGACACGCAATTTTCAACCATCTTACAAGATTCTTTGGAATTTTTTGGGATTGATGAAAATCAGAAAAAAGAGTGGCATCTTGTCGATCATAAGACCAGTGAGTTTTATGGCATATATTGCACGCTTTTAATCAATCATACCAAATCTCAAATGCATGTCCATTCAATATTTATTTATTCCAGATCAGATGCACAATTTGAATGCATACGTGAGGGACTTTTATTTCTTCAAACGTTCGCAGTATCCTCAACTTTCACTTATTAGAATGAGTCCGAACGATGCGTTTGTCGCTCTACAAAAGCAGGCTTTTAGCCTTAAATTTATCGAAATTGGAAAGGTTCTTTTAACGCTTTCAGTACTGAAAACATCACACCAGGTCGGTAAGAATGTTCTATAGCACAATGCGCTTATCAATAAGTTTGGCGAGTTATTTTTTCTTTTTTTAACTTGCACTTTTTCTAGATTGCAGCACGAGTTTTCTTCTTGCACGAAGAGCTTCAAAAGCTGCCATCATTTCCTCGAAAGGCATTGGAAGCCGATTTAGGCCTTTACACGGGCCCAATGGGCAAAGTGAGTTATTTTCATAATTTTACAACTACCTTAGCTTTCAGGCATTCTCCACATAACTCACTTGACGACTCCCAGCGAAATCATTCGCTAATCAAGAGACTGGCTTTCATATTTTGCTTATTAAATACAGGAGCTGATGGGCCTTGATATGATTCACAAATATGCATGGGTCAAATTAGTAGCACGAATGTTTGAAGCCATGGCAGGAACGTTTGCCTACTCTTCTGACATCCATCTGTTCATCAATGTGATCAATGGGGCTCTTGTTTTGCACTGTGAAGACTCTGCCATTCTCCGAGATTGCATGGCTATATTAATAAATGCCTCTCAACAGTTTAAAAACGTCTTTGCTTCAAACGGGTAATAAACTAATACAATGTACTCAAACGAGATGGAAAAAAATGTCATCGAGCTAATTTTGTTCCTCTTGATTAACAGTTATTTTCTAATAATGCCAACATTGCTGAGAATCTATTCCAATCACCAGACAAATTTACTCCTATGCCAGACCATTGAATTTGTCTGTAAACAGTTCTACATAATCCACCAAAAGCCTTTCATTCTTCAGATGTTTGGCTGCGTAGCACCACTTTTGGACACCCATGTCCCTGGACCATATGCAGAGGCAAATAAAGTAATATTACACTTAAATATTAAAATAAATTTAAATAAATAATCATTATTTGAAAGAAAATGTAACGATATATTTTAACATCAGGTTGATCCAAAATGCATGTTTCAACTATTACTGGGCTTGGAACAAAACATTACTGATCCTTTGGAAATAATGGAACTCGTTGAAGTAGAAAAACCTCTAAAAGCCCTGGATTTTTGCTACCAAATGGATCCAGAGACGTTTTCAGTTTTGGATGCCATTTCACTTTGTGTAACAGTGGTTGCCTATGCAGCCGACTCAACACGAGGACATCAAATGCTGGTGAGTTGGTTCTTTTTCGAAATGCAGTTTGAACTTTAATTTTAAGTGGTAAAAGAAAATTCAAATTAGATCCTTTACGAAGCTTAATATCTGTATACTGTAAGAGTGCTCAATTATTGCCAAATTAACATAGCAAAGTTCATAAATGCTTCTGCAAACTACACTTTTGGAGTGGTTCATCACTGGCATTCAGTACATGCTTACACACATGTACAGTATAATACACTCATACATTAAATGTCCAGTATATAATTACATACTATTCCAGAATTATTTACACATTAATATTGCTTTCTTTTATATTTGCAGACTATTCTAGAAGCAGTTTTGCCATTCTATCTGAAACATCTTCAATCTCAAGTTAAGAAGCATGATCCGTTAATGGCGGCACGGATGGAAATCCAATCTATGCATCAATTAGCTGGCTGCATGAAGGCACTCATTAATAACTGTGAAGCACTCACTAAGTAAAATAATAGACAAATACCTCGTTGAAATAGGCTTCGTTTAGTGCTAGATGTGTAGTTCTACAACACTGTGTTGACTAAATGTGGGAGATATTACGTAAATACAGACTTCAGCAAAAAATATTTCTTTTAGAAATTACACGGGACCACAAAGCACTGGAAATCCTCGGAGCTCTAGCATTCGAAACGTCACCAAGACATCATATTCTCCAGCATTCGATTTTGATGAGGAAAACCACTCCAAGTAATTTTCCTTCAGTTTAAGATACTCATGATGCAATGGGGAACCTTATCAATTGAATCGCATGTATTCTAGCAGATTTCTGAACGACTTGAATTCACGGAAATACCAGGATCGGGAAATGGAAGACAGTCAATTGATGCAAAACGACTTTCGAAAGCCCAGGAGCGCCCTTCTCAATGTCATCGCTGAATTCATGAGCAAATGTTTTACCCGCTACTATGAACTGTGCAAGAAAATTGGACAAGACAGTAAATCTGGCGATCTAATGGATACAAAATGCCACATGGTAAGCAGGATTAAAAAAGAAATGTCAAAATTCTCAACATCAAATTTAACAACAAACCATAGGAATATACTGTGTGAAAGCTCGTGATGCTAATTATCCCATAAAATTCAATATTTACTTCAGAGATTAGCTGACGTTGCTCACAGCCTACTAAAAATTTCTCCATACGACCCAGTCACCATGGCGTGCAAGGGCCTCCAGCGTTACATGAATGAAATATTGCCAGTCAGTGATTGGTCGCAGGAATCTCTTCGGCCAGCTTTAATGATGATCTCCAGGAGACTCGATAAAACTTTCAATAAAATATCCAAAAAACCAGCGATCAGGGTATGAAATAGTCCATGATATGACCAACTTTGAAACTGATAATCATATGTTAGCGAATGCAAACAATGGCTACACAGTTTATTTATTTGTAAGTCACGCAACTATAGTCTAATAGCACAATGGGAACTATAATTAGTCTTACAATGTGCAAAGTGGATTATTGTGAACTTAACTATGTATATCCATTTTTTTTCAGCGCAACACTGACTGGGACGCAGCAGCGAGCTTGTTAAAAGGAATTTATTTGACACTTTCAAAGCATCCGTACGTGGCCCATATACCTCATCTCAAGGTGAACGTTTATATTTATACAAAATCTAAATTCATTTTTTCTCTTAGTGATGTGGTTAAAATGTTCACATCTAAAATTTATCGACACCAGCATTATATACTACGCTTATAACTACGTAACGTGCCAAATTTTCTCTAAGAGCCTCATTTCAGTGTGCCAGGGCATCATACTAGGAGATCCAGGAAGCAATCCTGTCATCTCCGAAAGCATTCCTGCAAGCATGTCCTCGTCAGCAATCTTAAATCAAATTCCGCCTCACAATTTCTGCTCAGTGGTTGTGAAGCTCATAGCCATGCAAATGCTCGTATTGCGGGTAATTATGCAACGCAATCAACACATTTGTTCCAAATTGATAACATGCAAACCTAAGTATGTGTCTATTTCTTCTTTTCTTACAGGACACCCTTTCCTTTGAACAGATTTGCGGCGGAAGTTCTAACATGCCGAATCCTGATAAAGTCGAATCTCTTTTACTGAACCTTGTTTTACCTCTTTGTGTACGAGTGGGATGTGGAAGACGAGGTTCGAAGGTCGTTCCGAGAAACTTTGAGAAAAATTGTTAATGAATCATAAGTTGTGATTTACTTAACGAGCAATTGAATTTCATTACAGATAATCTCGTAATCCGGCAGTCGGACATCTCCTTTGCCCTTAGCGTCCTTATAAACACGCTAAACCCACCGGCACACAAACCCATTTCCGTTTCCCAAACAAGTAACAAATCAGATATAAGAACTTCGATGTCCTTCACGGAACGTTCACAAGGCCGACAAAAACAATCTCTTTTCCACGTTGCCTTTCTTGGTATTTCTGTTTCACATTGCCGTTCTTGAAATTTAGACAATGTTGGAAAATTTGTGACGACATGCATCGCCTATTTCTCAGGTCTCAAGATATTCATTATTAGCTTTGAGAGTCAACTGACTTCAGAATGGCATCGCATTGCTCGTTGTGTGAGAGAAATCGGTTCCAATCATCAAGGTAGATTTAACCTTGGTCCTTTCAAAGAAGGCGACATATGCGTATTTATGGTCATAAACTAATTTCAGTATTTTTTTTTTTTCATTCACAAATAGGCGGCCAGGCATTGTGGAACTTCTTGGATTACATGGTTACTTATCGAACTCCGCTTTACATTCTCCTGCTTCCGTACCTTGTTCAAAAGGTAGCATAGTATTAATCAATTTATTAAGCTACCAATGTGATCAGACCACCACACTGGTTTTTTAAGAAAGCGTCCAAATCAATCAATATTCCTTATGTACTGAACGTTTTTCATCATTTTCCCCACATAATTGATTCAGTTGGCCCAAACCGATCATCTGTACGAACAGGAGTATCAATACCGAGAGTCGATCAAGGAGAAGATCCAAGGTTTTGGCCTAACGTCGACAAAATGTAAAGCAGTGCTTTTGCTGGAGTTTGCCAATGAGTTGCGCAGACTCCAACAGGAAATTACTAACAAGCGCTCAGGTAACGTGAACACGCATTTCCATTCTAGGCATGGTCGAACTGACTTTCCAAATGCTTTGGCTGAATAGGCGATACATTTTCATTTTTCATCCGACTAATAACTGCGTTTGTCATGGCTGATCATGCTTCTTTGCTATAATACCCTGTACTTGCATGTGACTACATCGCAGGCGATAATGATCCGAGGAAATCTCTCATTTCCGACTCAGCCGAAGAGTCGCTTAGAAGACCCTATGCTGTCATGGCAGATGCCAATACCGAACAGCACCTGTTTGGTAGACTGGCTGGGGCCACTGGTCTCACCGGTACTCGCAGATTAGGTGAGCATACTGCAACAGACACGAGACCATATGGAGGTGCGCCAGAAATTGCCTAGAATCTCGAATGTGGTGCAATTTTCTTGACACAAACCTCTTCCATTAGTTACTGGCACCTCAATGTCCAGTGGGAGCGTCTCTTCTCCGAAAGAGCCTACTCTAACTAGGGAATGGAGCGTACGAAGCGAAAAAGGAACGGCGTTTCAGGCTACAACTTACGACGTGGGTCGCAGAACAGTAGAGCGTTTTTTGAGGCGAACTAGCTATCCAGAAGGGGAAAATCAGAGCGCACAAGGTGACTCGACAGTGTCCATACATGTTGACTGGAATGGTAGTCTTACATAGTGCAAAGATTTGTGGGCGTACCACCTTTTTTTCCCCTTTTTGAAACTAAATCTACTTCAGATATAAGAATGTTCTTAAATAACTCTGTCGATAACTAACTAAACATATTGCATATGGAATTTGGTGCAACTTTAACGATCAATATCTCAATTATGTAATAACTGCGCATTTTATTGGGGGTGGCAATAACAACCCCAGAATTTTTCCGATTAATCAGTCCCTTGTTTTAATAATCTGAGAACATTCAATGGTAATAGCTATAAACATGTTCAAGTTATTTACACTTTTTTCCAAAATTTATTAAGAAAAAAATGGAAGGTTTTTTAATTGAAAACCAGAAAGAGTTGTAAATGCACGCTAAATGTCCAGGCTTTTATTACACTCACGCATAAAATAATTTTTGTTATATGTAAGACCGCCTCCAGTCAATTGTATATTTCCCACTACAAGGATAAGACGCCATCATCAGCTTCTGCGTAGCCCCATCCAAATGACCATTCAAGCTAGCTAACATGGTATAAAGCCATGTCCGACCAGTACCAGAAAGGATTGTGCACGCCTGAGTTGCAGGACATGTATTTACATTATACATGTCATGTTGCATGTCTCTGTGTCTAAAGCTATTGCGAAATACAGCTAGAAAGGTACCATCATGCAAACTTTTTAACAAATACTAAACATTTCGCTCACTTACTGTATTGCATCATTATGCATGCTGACAGATTTTGTGATGAAGCTAGCTGAATGGTGAATTGCAAATGGGGTATGCTGGAATTATGATGATCCATTAACGTTGGCTACCACGTTTTTGGCTTTTATTTTGGCATTATCTCTTGCATTTTGCTGATACGTGCTCATATTTATGAAATTCTGCTTGCTCGTTGAACAATTTATATTATTATGAATAATTTTGCAAAGTTTTTGCATTGGATTGAAGATGCAAGGATTCAATCGGAGCCAATGATTAAAACTCAAAAGTTGTCAAGTCAACAAAATAAAGCACAAAACATTTACTATCGTAAAAACTGCATTATACATTTTCCTATTTGCCATAACTTGACCTGCACCCAATAGAGTTAAGTGAATACCTTGGGTTCTATTCTGATTAGATCTCCTCAAATCTCAATCGCCAACTGCGACTTCCGAACCACGGCTGACGAGATTTACACGCCGATCCACAAGAAACGTCCACAAACGAAGTGGAAGATCGGGTTCAGGGACCACGGGAAGCTCAAGCGTTCCATCGGTAGGGACTCCCGAAGAAGGTGAAATTCCAACCTCTCCAGGCAGTCCGAAGGAACATGGGCAGGGAGACACACGCAAGCATCGCCTTCAGAGACAAATGGCACAAAGCAGAAAAACGTTTCGTTTTCGGTCCATGAAAAAGGTTTGCAATTTTCATTTACTATATTAATGTTTAAGGAAACAACATTTTTGTGTCGTTTTGGTCACTGCTTCTTCAGTCATATGATCAAAATTAATCTTCCAAGTAAGCATTTCTAAAAATAATTGCTAAACTTTTTTTGACAAATGTTGTCTATTACATTTATCTAGCCCATGCAAATGGCTGGTCTGCAGTCAGATGCTCACGAAGTCCATGATCAACCTCCACTCGACGTTGAGAGGCCAACACCTTTAGTAGAGGAAGGTGCGAGCACCTCTTCCACTGCTCCACCCCATCCTCTTGTGGTGGGTATCATTTCTGAAGCGGACAAGCAACCACGAGGACATCCACAAAAAATGGACTTTCATGGCCCAAGAAGAAGAGGAGCAATGCACATCCGTTCCCGTTCACCTTCGCTCAGTCCAGAACACCTGCATCTAAGAAGTGATGCCTATGTTGCTGGGGCAGCCCAATCCGATTCAGGCGAATCCATTACACATAGTGAAAACTCTGCATTATTGGCCGAAAGTTGCACTTGCACAAAAACATCCTCGCAAACATCTTTACTTATGTATGATTCCAAGGATGAAAACACGCTGTTATGATCACGTATCCAACTGATACGAGTGCTTTTTGTTGCCAGTGTCCAATAGATTGGAATACATAAGAGATCATATTTAGTAAATATGTTACACTGTATTTATAAATTAGATGAACATTTCTGTAAAAACCTAAAAGTAAGTTCAAAATTAAATCATGAAAGCTTTCATTGAATATCTTTGAATACTAGCTAGATTTAGGTAAGATTTAAGGTAAAAATCTCATGAAAAGTATCATTTTTTTATTTATTAAATTTATTATTAGGTACTAATTTGTATCTCAATGTGCCAAACAAAAATATTACATGTACAAGTAAATAAATATCACAGTACAATGGTATGCCAACTATCAATGTTGTGTTTCAAAATAATTTTTGTAACTATACACTTTGAAAAGATAAGCAACAGCTTGAATGAAAACCAATCAATATTATATGATTACCATGTTAAGAATTTTCTGTTGGGTTTGTATTGAACAACACGCAGCGAGAAAGGTTGGCTGAGTGTTAAATCACAGCATCTTTACATTTAGGCGATGCAATTTCAAATCCCATGCTGGCGATCTTGATTGCCGTTTTCATAGTTCCCTACAAACCCTCCAAACAAATGCTAAGATAATGTAGTTCATAGGCAAGAATTGTCCACAGTCATGTCCCTTCACAACCAACCCTCTCATATTTAAGGGCTTGTTGTAGTTATAGCCGTTTTACCGAGCTTTGAAGTATTTCCCTCAACGGACTTCCGTCCCATGCCCGCATATTTATGCGGAGTGGGGAGGATCAGTGCAAGCAATGGTAAATCACCCGCAAAAACTTCAATTACAATAACACTTCAGACAACTTCAACTTGTCTAGCACCTCGTAGAGTCGGTAACAACTGCAGGATACCTAGAGAGAACATCATTTATGTGATCCTTTAGCATTTCTGAGAGATAACCTTAGTTTCAGCCAAATGTTGTACACTATACTTTGGCAATAAATTAATGCAATCAAATTTTGTCAAGTGCCAGTCATTACTTATTTAACCTATTTAAGATCTTGCAATTATACATGTACCTGCATGCATGCATGCTTACACTTGAGGATCGACAATTTAGAAAACAACATAATAATTCTCCAGAAATCTTTCTATCAACAAATCAAATTCCTGCCCATACAACGTACGTAGGCTACGTTTTACACTTTTTCCTTTATCATGTCAGTTGTGACTTATAATACTATTAATTGTCTATGAATTTATAACCATGCATAAGCGCAAATTAATCCAGAAAGTTTTGTCAAGTTGCATCACAATATTAAATTGTAAACAATTCATGATATACTATAGTACCTAGTACTGTACAGTTCTAATATCTAGTTAGGCCAAGTTTAAGTTATCTAAAACTCATAAAAACCTGTGACCACAATAAGCAGTATTACTATATATCTACATGTAGGCTATAGTACAGGAAGTTCATATACTCCTAGATGGGTGGGACAGAATCCAAAATAGAAATGCAGAATGACTATACGGGATACTGCACACTGTATGTGAATCATACTGCGTGAATGTAAGCAACATATTTACGTTATTAGAACAATAAACATATGCAAATTTGTTGATTATATGCGACAAATTACTTACCAATCTCTTCAAATGAATGTTGGATACTGCCAATAACACCCCAAAATGCAGCTGGATCTCACATACATGTATATAAGGCCAAAAATGTAACGAACATTGCAACAACAAGGCGGTAACAAAAACAACTGAGCAGTGTGCAATCATACAATCAACTTTGACATATGATGATGATCATGCGTACAGTACTATGACGAAATAGCTAGTACACACAGCGCCCCCTGGACTGGCAGATGATGCATGTTTGAGTAAACACAGCGAAAAGTATACTGTGCTCCAGCTGCCAGCACAGTATTATACCGTGAGTATACATCCTGTGTTGTCAGTACACCAAGAACGGTAGAGATTTTGGTGAGTTGGAAAAGTAGCTATGCTAAAATAGAGCAAACATCGTTGAAAATGATTGAACTATGTACTGTCAAACGTATGATAATGCTAGTGGCTGCCCTGGCCATGTAAGTATACTTGTACATGTAGCTTGTACTGATATGTTATCCTAGACGTAATTATACGCCTGTAAATCCATTTAAAATACTTTCAGAATCTGCATTATATTTCTTGGTGTTGAAAATGCTTTAACGAAAGACGTACAGAAAATGCCAATAAGTAGTGAGAATTTGACTGAAAAACATCCTTGTTGGAAGCAGGAAAGTTACAGTGTTAAAGAAGAATGTAAAGTGTGCAGCAACTTTGAAAAAGTATAAAGAGCAGTCAGCACCAGTCATTGTAACAGGATTAAATTATGTTTTGGTTTTATGCAAAGTATCACATCATTAATTGCAGGTTAGCAGTCATTTGCCAGCTTGTCTTGAAACAGGATTTAAGGAGCAAGTTGTCTGTGAGCAATCTGGCGAAGTATACAGAAGGCAAGTTACCCTACATGGATGACGCACATTTACGTTCGTAAAAGAAAAATCAGCATATCAAATGGCGATGTTGACTTGATTTAATTTCAGTTGCCCTAGGCTACCATGGCTAGACAGGAGGAATTTTTGGCTGTTTGAAACAGTAACGTTCGTCGTGGGTCTAGTGTCTTGGTGCGTTGTATTTTTGCGAGAAAAACAACTCAAACACCGTATGTTAGAGCGTATTCAAAAACAGATAGCAGCTGGCGTTTAATTACAGGTCATTAAAATGTAAGAACCAATCTGCTGCTGCTAAAATGTTTTATTAATAAAGAATTTATTTATTATTACTTTTGTTGTTCATTTGAATTAAGCTTACCTTGCAAGATGAGAAAATTTATATATGGGCTTATTTAAACGTTTCAATTAACGTAATTCACATCTTGTGACCCATATCCTCACTTTAACAACCACTATAGAAGTAGGCATAATCATTCTAAACCTCTGACTGAGTTTCGTGTTAATACGGATGCTTAGCCTACTATTGGCCCTTCTTTTTGCATGCGATTAGACGATGGAATAACCTACCTGACAATAGTTCACATTTAATCCAGGTTCAATTTAACAACGATGTCTAAGTCGCAACCGATATAGGAGCTTTCTCCTGAAAATGGGCTCGCTCCTCTACCATATGGCATTTAGTTGCTGACTGTAGGATCTGAGTTGAATTGAATACCTATCCAGTAGTAATTAAGCTTGGTTGGTAACTACACAGCTTCCATAAAAATCTTGAAAATTTACCATGTTTGGAATATTTCTGCCTGTCTTGTCTTTGCCCTTATTACTTACTATTGATAAATAAACTTGACCTAATTCTCATGGACCTTAGTTAAATAGATAAAATGCCCATCCATACATGAGAAAAACTCATGTTTAACAGGAAGTATTCAAAAAATGACCACTACGAATGATAAATGTTGACAGCATGGAATTAAAACTATGAAAAATGTGATTAAGCATAAGATGGCATCGGTCATATTATATTACATTTACCAGATTAATACTCTTATAACGTGCTTACCCCATGCCCCATTGTTGCCCACCCTGCAAAAAAACTATCTTCATAGGGTCAGGCACAACTATATTATTTGCCTGCACTTTCTTTCATTCTTGAATATAAAACTAAATCTGAATAAAGTTTTTCTCATGTTTTATTTTTCCATACCTAATTACATGTATGTCCAGGTTTAATGACTTCATCATGATCTTTTTAATAAACGGGAAAAATGATCTATCTGCCATGCATTCGGGAGTTGACCTGTCATGGCTGTCCCAACTTTGGTTTTAGTGATTTTACATGGTAGTTTCCGGGCAAGTGCCAGGTCAGTTTCTTTAAAATTTAAGCTAATTACCACAACCGTGTCTCCTAGCTTTTTTTCTCTTGTTTAATCGATCCCTCATTTTACTTTTCACGAATTTGCTTTATGCAATTTGAATTAATTCTTTGAAATTTCACAATACCCAAATCCCATATTATATACAGAACATGTACATGCATATATAAATACACCCACAGTTGGTTGTGTAACATAAAATTACAAAGTACAATTACACAAATTAGTAACATGAATTACATAATTTACGATTAAAAATCGTCAAGAGCAGCCTGAGTTGGACATGATTTATGGATAGCCCTACACTAAGATGTGGCACTGGAGTACATGCGTAGCTAGCCAGTGATCGATACACCAAATGTCACAGTGATATTGTGGATACAACCACTGCAGTGCATAGAAAGAAACTGTACTGTGATAGAAAGCCAATTGATGGAATATCCAATTGGAAACTGCATCACACAGAATGGAGCTAGCGATAAGGGTGATATCTGACACTTTTTTAGTGTTTCAAAAGGTTTATGCACTTTCATGTGTTGATTAATGGGTGCTCGGTAAATGCATGTCCTGTAAAATGAGGGCAAGTATTTGACCTATTATTTAATAGTCAGTTCAACAGTATGAAGTTTGCAATGTGATTATCACTGTGATATTTATTCTCGTGATGGCCCGTTTTGTCTCACGATGGTGTTTACGTGTAATTTTGGTTTCGGTAATTGTCATAAACTGGTCGAACGTCGTCATAGCATTCCCATTTTCGATCAGAGAAAATTTTAATCAATCCAATAAGGATGCACCTCGCGATTCACTAAGTGCAGATAAGTTGGAGTTACCGGATCACTTAGTAGGAGTCAAAATTGAACGGGATGGACACCTCAACAAAGAATTTAGGACAGAGGTCATTTTAGGACGCAGAGAAACTACCGACTTGCAAAAGAAAAACCCAGAAAAGTTACTCACAACAATATTTAAAAGGCCAGTACAAATCGAAACATTTGTTGACCCACCTGAAAAATCTGCAGGTTAAGCATTGTTTATAACACCATAAAATTTTTTTTTTTCTCTTTTGGTAGCAAAACTGCAATATCGATCGAATCAACGAATGCGAATTAGTGTAATTTCACTAGCATTTCATCGAAGTATCTAATTTTTAACTGGCACGTGTAGCATATGTTTAGTACATCATCTAATTAAGACGTGGAAACCGGCTTAAGATGATTTTTTTTTTAAATTTACATCCAAAATAGCTGAATGCAGAGCTGTCGAATACTGCATGCGTTAAATCGATACGAAAGATGTTATTGAGAAAAAACTCTGATTTTGAAGTTTTCACGGACCTAATAAATTAAAAACTTGATTAACCTGATGAATTTTCAGCTAAATTGTGAAATATGCTGATTATACTTGCCGACCAAATAAAGATCTGTGGTATTATTTGTATAGGGTTGACAATGACCAAGATGGAGAACTAAGGATTGGAGAACTTGCAAACTGGATTACCTCCAGAGTTAATGATCACTTGACTCAAGCCATTAAAGGGAACTTTCACATCTTCATGACGATCGACAAAAATCAAAATGGTAAAACACGTTTTAGTGCAAATTGAAAAAAGCCACTTCAGTCCTTTTACGTAATTCACACGTGTAATATTTCAAATAACAGGAGTTGTATCCTGGGATGAATACCATTCACGTTACTTATTGGAACGTGGACTAGATGATGATTACGTAAAAAACCACTCCGAGAAACACAAAGATTTGTCCCGTCAAGGTAAGCATTATAACATATCCGGAATAAGAATTAATGATAGCAGACTACAGTTGGTAAATTTGGCTTCAGTGCTATAATTCATTAATCAAAGATAAAACATGTGCATCACACGATTTGGGTAATATAGCCTACTGACTGTCATTAAGTGTGCATATACTGTAAGACATTTTCCCCTAGCTACAGTACATATTATTTTTACATCGTTTCATAAGTGCGGGAAGAAATTCTTTTGGACAAGGCTGGCTTTTTCGAAGCAGCACATACCAATGAAGAGGGTTTGAACATAGATGAGTTTTTAAGTTTTCGCCACCCGGAACACAGCCATGCAACTCTGTTAAACATGGTGCAGGATATATTTGACAAGCTTGGTAAATCTAAACAATTTAGGGATGCACATATTTGAATATATATACTGTACATGTAATTTTTATACAAAATAACTTGTGTATGCTTTTAGATCTCAATGGGGATGATGTTTTAACACTAGAAGAATTTGCCTCACTTAATCAAGATGATGGCATCACAAATAATGGGCCAAAAATGCCAAAGGAGATGTGGGAGAAAGAGCGAATTCACGAATTTAAAAATGTTATTGATAGCGACAAGAATGGAAAGGTCACACGACATGAATTAGTGGCAAGTGCTGTCAGTTTCCCCAATTGGATACATATATCCGCTTGTGAGATTTTTTAACTTTGTTATCTTTGTTTTCATTTTAGATGTATTCTGATCCACAAAATCCAGCACATGCTTTAATGGAGGCCAAAAGTTTAGTAGATGCTGCTGACACAGACCGTAGTGGAAGCCTATCTTTAAAAGAAGTTTTGTCACATAAAGAAATATTTCTAGGGAGCAAAGTAGTAGATATTGCAAAAACATTCCACGATGAATTTTAATTATTCAATTGAGAGAATACATGTAACTGTAATTTTTGTTTTGCAATACATTTTTAGTAATTTCAAACAAACTCTGTATTTATTTCAATAGCAACCACAGTTATGAGAACCTGGAAACTTCCGAGAAAAATTCTGTATTTTAAAATCCACTTTATCTTTATGGTCAGTAATAACCAAAAAATTGAAATTTTTTAATGAGAGAGTATAAGGAAAATAAATTTCCTAAAAGAAAATAATTTCACATTGAGGGAAATATTTTTGTTTCACTTTTACACTGTTGTTTATTTTCGAAATTTTAACCATTGCATGTATTGTACAGTAAATATATGATCCCAACTTTAAGTAAGAGAATTCTAAAATTTCTGTTGGGGATTACGAAATCTAACTAAAACAATATTCATCTGGAAATGAAAGGTTCACAGTACTTTGAAAAAAGTGTATAAAGTATAACATGGCGGAACCCAATCCCTGGAACCTACATGTAGGCTACTGTATATAGAGTATATGAATGAATACCTTTAATTCTCACATGATCATGGTGTAAAACTACTAGTACATCTCTTAGTTATCTAGTGACCAACTTTAATTGTTATGACTAAACTTGATAAATGGTCAATTCGTCCAAATTAATAGTCACTTAGCCAGTCTATGATTCAAAGCAAATACATTTTACATGTACATGTAAAAATGTTGGCCAAAAATTAGTTGACAATTGGTGTACATTAGGCATTTTCAGACAGAAACTTTACAATTAACGTAAATTATAATCGGCAGTTGTGAGGAAATTAAACGCATTTCTTTTTGCAAACGTGATTTCACGACTGCCAAAGTACGATTTTTAAAACATCTGCCTGAGCTCCCCTGTGGATTATGCAAAAAAAAAAAAAGTTTTCTGCGCTGCTCACTACATCCATTCATTTTCGCAAGGGGCCAAAAAAAATGACAAATAAAAGTAAACAGTAAACAGAGTACCCCCAGACTTGGAAAAGTTAGAGAACTTAAAAACTCAGGGTAAATTTGCAAACTTCAAATTTTCCCAAGTACAAATTTGCAAAATTTTCGTTTTTCTGGAGCATAAACGTGCAAAATTTTCAACCTTTTCCAAGGATATCTTTACAACATTTTCCACGTTTTCCCGAGGACAAATTTGGAACATTTCCCACGTTTACCAAGTACAAATCTGCAACGTTTTCAACTAGCTGTTTTCGAGTACAGATTTGTAAAATTTTCAACAGTTTCCAAGGACAAATTGGTAAAATTCTCAACCTCAAAATTTGCAAAATTTTCCAAATACATGTTTGTTGAATGTTAAAAAAAATATCATGCCAATTTTTGAAAATTTTAAAAACTTTTCTACAGTATGTTAATTTTGTATTTTTTTCAAAATTGACATTAGTAAAATTGGTAAAGATCAAGTACAATGACGCTATTGTTTTTGATAACTTCCAACTGAACATTCCAAAAACGTTATTTTAATTGATCTTTGCCGACATGTAGAATTTCACAGGGAACCGTGGACCCCGATTTCGGATATACATGTAATTTCGCACCCCAGAGCATTTTTTTTTAAAAAAAAGTTTCGTACGTCCGAATGGGGGAGGGGTCCTGATTGACCGGACACAATGCGGACCGAGAATAGGGGTGGGAGAGTCCAAATTTTGCGGACGTCCTTTATGAATGGCCCTCGCGAAATTAATGCGCATGTAGTTTTCCAAAGCCATAACTAGATGGCGTTGAAGACTGTCTACTGGTCCTATTGCTGTAGTACTATGCTAAATGGGAGTAGCGACCTTATTGCTGTAAGTCTGATCTCGTAGAAAATCTCTTGATGCATATACATATTGTAAGGCAGAGAATTATCAAGTGATATTTTTTCCAAACAACGATCTTTACAAATGAGCAAACCAGCAAGAAAAGAGGACAACTTTGATGAGAAGGTGTGTGCCAATATTATCTTTACATCTGGTATATGGAACAAGAGCTAAACCATCAGAGACACTGAAGTAAACAATATCCCACAGAGCAGCAAGTGAGCCCGTACAAACCCTATAACTCCTTAGATCTCTGGTACAGTTTGGTATGTTGGGGAAATGCGGACAAACCACAACTGCTGAAAATGCCTCTGCTGAACAACGTGAGTTAATTAATCGTCGAAATACCATATACCTGCAGCTTCTCTTCATTTAAACATCTTTCAATGCCTGATTTTGAGTTTAATAAGTCGATCACCACCCTTTCAGGTGTTCCAGCAATTGAAAACAACGTCGAAAATGGTGGCAGCAACAGCACTGCAACCAGCGTTGCAAATAATGTTGCCAGCAGTAACATGGCTGCCTCTTGTAAACTTCATTTCCATGAACGCACTGGAACGCTAGTTAAACTGAGTAACAATGGTCGAACGGCAGAGCGACGACGGCCCTTAGATGAATTTAACAACGGTGTGGTGATGACACACCGACAGATAAAAGATAATGAGTTATTCGAGGTATGTATATTGGGTCGTTTTTTGCCCTGCTTCGATCAGTCTAACGTTTCCATTATGCGTTCAATCTCTGTTCATTTCTCTTCCAGATTCGTATAGATTGCCTGGTTGATAAGTGGTCCGGGTCGATTGAGGTTGGGATAACAACGCACAATCCATCTACATTGCAATTCCCCGCAACAATGACCAACATGCGATCAGGCAAACAAAAATTGTTGACAATCATGTTTTAGGGCAGTGAACTTTCCAAGGCTCAGTTTCATGACAGATTATTTCTCAGTACAGGTACAATCATGATGAGTGGTTGTGGTATATTGACTAATGGCAAAGGAACACGCCGTGAATATGGGGAATACAATTTGGATGAGCTTGCAGTAAGCAGATTTGTTCAACTAGTTGCCAAATTACATAATTTCGATGTTAATCCTTTTCTTACTGATATTTTTGTATTCCAAATAATTTGGATTATTGTAAATCAATTGTTTACAAGCTCTTGTCAACTCGGTAAAATGTTTAAGTGATGAATAAGGTTCGCTTAAATGCATGCAGGCAGGCATAGGTTAAAAAATTCATGAAATACAATTTCTTTTGATTCATGTCCCATTTATTTATTT
Organism: Ommatoiulus sabulosus; assembly: GCA_034697705.1. Taxonomy (NCBI): domain Eukaryota; kingdom Metazoa; phylum Arthropoda; class Diplopoda; order Julida; family Julidae; genus Ommatoiulus; species Ommatoiulus sabulosus. The sequence goes on along the minus strand of JAQGAO010000043.1, from coordinate 8,769 downwards.
ATTTTTAAAAAAGGACAATTTTAAATTACTTAACTAAGTTCATTCATCATTTGTATCAAATTACCGTCGACAATAACATGTTGAGTTAATCATCATCATTACAGGAGGGTGATCGTATTGGATTGATGAGGAAGAGTAATGCAAATTTACATTACTACATAAATGGAATTGACCAAGGAGTTGCTGCTACCAATGTTCAACCAGCAATTTTTGGGGTCGTAGATCTGTATGGAATGACGGTCAAAGTGACCATTGTAGATCGAGATGACAGGGTAGAGCAAGGCTTGGTTAATCATCGTAATAATACGCTGATAAGAGAACATCAGCTTCTTAATGGCGGTGCCACAACAGGTGAATAATTGTTAATTGTATCCATAAGTTGTTGGAAATTGTATATTTTAAATCGTTATTCGATGTTTTTGTAGATGGGGGCTCAGTTGATGGCTCTGAAAAACTACTTTTCAGCATTCGCTGTGGAAGCCATGCTGCTGTAATCAATAATGGCACAGCTGCTCACCGTCCAAAGTAATTACATTTTTAAAGAGTTCAAAATTAATGCCACCTCCTTGAACGAAATCCAGTCTCTCAGAAATCCTTTTTACAGTGCTGTCGAAGATTTTGACAATGCAGTTGTTCTTACGAATCGACCGATGAAACCCAATGAAATGTTTGAAGTCCACCTTGATATGATGGTCGTCAAATGGGCCGGTTCATTAGAGATTGGTGTCACTACCCATACCCCTTCAGAACTGGACTTCCCAACCACGATGACCAATGTCCGTTCTGGTACATGGATGATGACTGGTAATGGGGTAATGCACAATGGGACCACCATCATCGATGAATATGGCCAGAATTTAGACCGCCTTCGTGTAAGTAAATGTTGGATAGGGCTAGTTTGTCACTACCAGACCTCAGAAACTATCACATGCCAGTTATCTAATAAGACTCGATAGTATTCAGTGAATTCCTGTAATTCACAGGAAAACGAGATATCTATGGACATTGCATTGTAATTATAGCATCTTACAAGAAATATATGAATGCTATATCCTGAAAACGTAATTCAGCGTGAGGGTTGATTATTTCAGGTAGGCGACAGAGTAGGAGTGGTTCGAAAGGATAATGGCACGTTGCATTTTTTTGTCAATGGAGTTGATCAAGGTGTGGCTGTGAGTAACGTTCCGGAGAAAACGTATGGTGTGATCGACTTATATGGTCAAGCTGCTCAATGTTCAATCATTGATCATTCTGGTAAGCATTTTTGATATAAAATGAGGTTGAGCCCAACATTCAATCTACTTTATCATGGAGAAACATGTTTTTATTTTTAGAACTAGCTGATGTTCCACAATTAGGATGTGCCATAAATTCATCAACATCTGATCTTCGCTTTCACCACTTGCATGGTCGAAATGCTCACATCAGCAATTTTGGTTTGACTTCAACCCGTTCAAATGCTCACGGTGAATTCAATGATGCAATTTTGATGAGTAATCGGCCTCTTCATGATGGGGAGATGTTTGAAGTAGTTCTAGACAGAATGGTGGACAAGTGGTCTGGGTCAATTGAAGCAGGTTGGTTGGGCCTGCCTCATTGGAATTGGGTTTCATCAATGAATGAATGGCATACAAAATATATGAATTCTCAAATTTGTATTCAGGTGTTACAGCAATCAAGCCTGAAGATCTGGAATTTCCTACAACTATGACTGATATAGATTATGATACTTGGATGTTAAGGCATGTAGTTCAGTTTATAAGAATATTTCGCATAACATTATCAGGTTTTTGATAGTTTTTCACAGATATCAAAGACATGAATTTTTGAGTACCACATTTTATAATTATAGTGGTTCGGCCATAATGCAAGATGGTTCCACAATCCGAAACAGATATAAATGTGATCTTGACTCTCTCGGTGCTGGCACTAGGATAGGAATGATGCGTTGCGTCGATGGCACGCTTCATTACTTTATTAATGGAGAAGATATGGGTGTTGCCTGTCAAGACATTCCCTCAAGTATGTTCTTACTTTCACCAATATCTGGCAATGAGATTTTATGAAATTACTGTACCAGCACCCCACGAACCATTCCCTGATCTAATTCTGCATGTCTTAGATGTGTATGCTGTGATAGACTTGTATGGACAATGTGCCAAAGTCACAATCATTCCACCATCATCATGCTTATCCGATAGTGTCCTTTCACCTCCCACCCACACTGAAACGCTGCGTCCAAGCTTGGCAGAGGGCTCAGGTGTGGGCTAGATTTTAATGTCTTCTGTGGTGTACAATTAATTGCATAATAGATAGCAAAATTCACTAATCAGGGTTTCATTTTTATTTTTATTTGTAGAAATTACCCACTATTTTAGTCCATGTTGTGGGAAAAACATTACTCTTTGCAGCAGCAATGTCACCGCCACTCGCTGTCGAGGATTCAACCATGGACTAGTGTTCAGTAGTTCACCATTACAACCAAACGAGCTTTTCGAAGTGAGAAATCACAATCATGCTAAGTGTATCTGAATAAACTTGAAAGATCCTGTTTTGTAGGACAAATCCTCTCGGAGTAATATACTCTGAATATCCTAATTCAATATTCTAAAACTTGGGAAAGATTTTATTAAAACTAGGGCACAACGTTACATTGCCATGAAATTTTCAGAAAAAACATTTGATGTTTACCAGAGTCACAATTCTTTGCCTATTTGGTAGTTTCAAATACATGTACATGAATATTCAATCTTGGAAACGTGTTAAAATTCTTCAAACATTATATTTTTACATGGTTATAGGTGCAGGTTCAATTAGTTTCCCATCAATGGTCTGGTGGGCTACAAATCGGCTTCACTACTATGCAGATTTCAGAATCATATCCAATGTCTACATTACCACCCTATGCAAGCCTTCTGCTTGATGACTGTGACACTTGGCTGGTTTCTGGCTCTCAGGTTTTGAAAAATGGCAAAGTTTTGAAGGATAATTTTGTCCCTTCTCTTGATCATCTTGATGTAAGGCAACTGAATATGATTTAAAAAAAAAAAACTGGAAAAAAAAATGCAATGGTTTCAGTACATTTTTAAACTTAAAATATTCCAGGTAGATGACCATATTGGAATAAAGCGTTGTCTGGATGGCACCATGCACGTTTATTTTAACGGGCAAGAAGTTGGAATTGCAGCTTCAAATCTTCCAAAGGTAATTTGTTAAAACCATGACATTTAATGGAAACTTCTGAAGGAAATTCAATTAAAATGTTAAATCGATGTACTCAGTTTTTTAAATCCACAGTTGACAGTATAATACACTCTTATTATATATATACTGTTTTAGAGAGTATATGCAGTGGTTGATCTTTATGGAGCGGTGGAAAAAATAGCCATTGTAAGCAAGGCGTTTGCAAGCCCAACACCAATGGAAGCGTCTAGAGAACGAAGAATGAGTTTCCAGTCAGTGCAGTCAAAAGATTCGTTGGAGGTGCACAGATAAAGGATTTGCAGTTTTGCATATATTTTGCAGATTTGGCGACTGTTCCAATTACAGTCGCCAATTTTATCTCCAAGATTTATATACAGCATTGAAATGTTTTGCAAGAATTCAAATTTCCTTGATTTAGACCATAATGGCCCCTGCAATTCAAAATAATCAATGCACCTTATTTGTGATTTTTATAGGATATTGAAATGACAAACAAGGAGCGTTCAACCAGGGAATTTCATGAAAACCATGGTCGAAACGTACTCCTCTCACATAACAAAACTACAGCCAGGCGAACCGCCAGCTACAACCAGGGAGTTGTAATCTCACGAAAACCTTTAAGCTTAGGGCAGTTATTCCAGGTGGGAATTCACGTTGTTATGTAACGCCAAATCCATAATCATTCAATCACTTCTTAAAAATATTCTTGGCTTTTTCAGGTTAGGATAGACAGTCTTAACCCGACTTGGAATTCCTCACTTCTTATGGGCATAACCACACAGCCACCAGAAAGGAGTGCATACGCTATTACTGCACTAGGGTTAAAGAAACAATCCTGGATTATTTGTGGAAATTGCATTTTTCAAAATGGGATTAAGGTATTAGTGCAGGTTTAGTGTACTTTCATTTGTCAGGCATTGCTAATGAATGTTTACTTTGTTCTTCGTTATGAAGGTAAGAGGCCGCTACGGCCCAAATCTTGATAGTCTGTCGACTCATCATCTTGTTGGGATTATAATAGACCATCACAATCAACTGCATTTGTACGTAAATGGCATTGATCAAGGTATAGCAGCAAAAGACATCCCTCAAAATTGCTATGCTGTGGTGGACATATATGGACAGTGTGAAGAGGTATTATAAATCTGATGAATAAGATGCATGTAAGGTATCTCTCGTATAATTAGTTAAGATTATACTGTATGGGACACAAGTCAAGATTTCCAATCTTTTCTAAATTATGAAAATGAGTAAAACAATATTGTAAGGCGATTTTGGTTGGTTGGTAATGGTGGCTTAAGGTGTAAGGCGATTTTATGATCATGAATTTTTCGTTTTCAAATTTAATAACAAATGTTTAAAAATATTATCACGAAAATTCAATACAACATGAATTCCTATCATTAAGGTTACCTTGGTATCAAATGATGATTCTCGCAGTCAAGAAACTGAAGCAAATAACAGAGAAAAGGCAGACCTGGAGCAAGGTAATAATGCAAATTCCTTGCAAATTTATCACAAAATTGTTGTTAGGCAACTTCACAAATAATTTCATTGTTTGATCCTCAGGACGAAAAGAGAAATTTTTGAGGTCACCCTTAGTTGAACAATCTTTGGTTAAGAACTGTGAATATCAAAATGCATGTATTCGATTCAAACAAAGCTTGGGATTGCCTGGTAAGACCAATAATTGTAGCATCTATTACTTGAAACATTCTTACAATATGACTTAATTTGCAACATTATATCTTCAGAGGGATACTTTATACCAGATTACATAGTTTGTTATTGTGAAACATGTCATAAAATTAGAGGCGATGAAGCTTACTATCGAAAGGGGGACCCCCCTAAGGACTATGCTGTACCATTTGGATGGTGTCAATTTTCCCTTAGGTGACCAATTAACTTTTACTCTTATTAAGATACTACAATGTATTTTTGCAAGAAAAAAATGCTATACCAATTTTTACAGAATCCCTACTAATGCTGAAAACTCGGGAGTGTTGGACAAGTGGCACGTTGCTTTCCATGGAACACAACCATCTCTGATTCGAAAAATTGTTGATTGTGGAGAACTTCTTCTGTCTGGTAAACGTTGCATCGTAAATATAGACAGGGGGGAATTTTATAACAAAAACAACACTGCATAATTGTTGCATCTTTTTACTTTTTAGTAATTTGAGTACTTAATTAAATATTAATATTAAATAAATATTAATATAATATATGCCATATTAATAAATGTAACAGTAAACTTCTACTAGATGTTCTGAAATTTTCTGAACTATAAAAGTTATCAGAATATGCAGTCGTATCAACCATGATCTTGATTAATGTAGGAGTTGTAGCACAGTTAATCCATAATGCAATATAAAGCTATTTTAAAGAGTGTAATTATTTTCAGGAGATGGTGGTCTATGCATTAGTTCTAAACACGTCCCACAGAAAAACAAATCCAAAGATGTAGATGGGGAAGCCAGTCAAATTTGTTTCTCTCCTACAATCCGCTATGCAGCAGACAATGCCTTCACACCAAAGTTTGAGTAAGTTACTGGTCTGAATCAAATAAATGTGTTTATAATATTGTAATGTTTTCATATTACTTAGTCATATGGGTCAGGATGTACTTTGAAATTAATAATATTGCACTTCATGAATAAATTCCCAAGCTGTCATTATAGTATTGGTACAGTTGTCAAAAAGCAGCCAAAAATTAAGCTCAACTGCCACCATGTTGAACTACATAGTCTCTCATAAGTCTCATAGTCTATCAATAAAAAAGCTTATAAAAGCAGACTGCCAGCCAGGTTCCAAAATGAAGAATAAATTAAGAAACTTATAATTTCTGGGCTACTTTTCAAAACGAAATTTATTTAACCGGATATAAATTTGTACACCTATCTGCAGTCTGTCTCCTTTATATGATAGGCTATCAGTCCATGATGGGCACTTTATACATGTAGCTTGCATTGCCCATGCACCCTAAATCCCAACCAACCAATCAAATATTCAATGTTTTAGGTTCTCCGATATAAAAACGAAGAGACGTTTATTTGCAAGAACAGCAGTTCAAGTTTTGGCCCAGCCAGGCGCTTACAATAGCAGACCTCAGAGAATAGGGGCGAGGGAGCCCATTGATGGACATTTCAGCAATACAGATATAGAATGGTTTACAAAGGAGAAGGGATCGACTATTTTACATTCGTTGTTAATCAAAATTGAAGGTCTATAATTTAGCACATGTTCAATAATTGATATTAAACTATGTATTTGCTATCTGTTATTTATATTTTGTCCACTATTCTCCTGTCCGTATTTTCGTAATATTGTTTGTATATTTTGTAAGTTCTTGGACAACGTTAATCGCATTTCATTTTTCAATTTAATTGTCATTCTTGCTTATATCATCTTGAAATAACTCATCCTGCCACCAATTTAATTATGTTTTGTTTTAATTCAGAAATATACAGATATAAACATTGCAGGCCATTAAGTGGTTGGAGAAATAAATCAAATAAGCCAGACACGACCAAAAAACGTTAGTTATAAACGACGTTTTGCCACCCATGTGACATTCTTCAAGTTTACTGTTAGAACATACAATACAAATTATTTTCTATTATATTGTATTTTCTAATAGTAAACTTGAAGAATGCCACATGTTTGGCGAAACGTCGTTTATAACTAACGTTTTTTGGTCGTGTCTGGCTTATTTGATATTCAGATTTAGTCTGTCATTTAGTAGATTAGATTCTGTCAAAAGTGATCGATGTATGTGGTGCTCAGTGTACTGCAATTCAGTATAAAACAAAATAAAAATTGTACATTAAATTCGAAAACACCATATCTATATAGTGTCTATCATACTAAGTTAATTGTAAACACATAAATATAGGCTATATACAAAATGAACATTTTTGTATATATATATATATACGATGGTTTTCTATGGGTAGGACGTATACATCATGGCGGGAACGGCCCAGTTTCAAACAACCCAAAACCGCAATCAGCCATAAATTCAATTTCAATTCAATTAAGTACCCTAGTACAGTCAGCAAGTAAATGCCATGTGGTAGGGGTTATTGCCAGTAGCATGGCTATGTTAGCTGACACTCCCTGTATGGTAGCCCAGGTGGTGCCATCAACAACTATTAACTTCCTGAAGGTGCAAGCTGTCCTTGGGGAGGTAGCATCCGTTCTGGCAAGATATGCGCACAACAAGGTTTGCGTTTGGGGATAGACTAAAGCGTCTGAAGAGACCCATAGACAGGTCTCGCTTGACTAGAAATCAGAAAACCATACTGTGATAAATTTTAAACCTCTATCCGTTCGATAAGCACAGTTGGTGATAATCACTGTGGTGGCAGCTAGCGCTGCGTTGCTGTACGTTATTGCAGTTTCCTACATATATAGGTCAGTGTGATGAGCGTGTCAGTTTATATATGCGTAACACGTTTGACGTTAGGAATATATATAAAACGACACACACATAAACATTGACCTACATTTATATTTGCCGGGAACGTCTCATGACAGCAACTCAGCGCTGCCACCACGTGATCTTATCTCATGATTCTCATCAACCTATATAGAGGTAAAATGTCGGGTCGCGGAAATTACACTATCAGGAATAACGTCACATTTTATGCATCGGAACAGCGTACTCTGATGAGAATATATAATTATATATAAAGAGAAGAAACCAACGGTCGACCTTAGTTTTGAAGTTTCGACATCGCAAAAGTTCGACAAATTAAGTTTCAGAAACTCACCCATTCGACAGTATAGCAACACCGTGATAGTAGTCCTAGTATTTTTCCATCGCACTTCAAGCCCTCCACATGATCAACGAAGCACTACTGACTGAAATAAACTTGAAACCGTTTGAAACAGAAACCACAGAGTATGTGCCGAAACGTGCTCCTGCACCACGCGTTTGTACATGTTCTGAAATATTTTATTTAGGCGCTATTTTGGTTTGCGAAATTTAACGGCGCTTCTGCTTACGTCACATTATGGCGGTCTGCTTAATCATCTAGATATGCATGTAGCATTCGATCATTGTCCATCGAGTTAGATTAGATTAGATTAGATTAGAAGTAATCATCGCGCCGAGGCCTTATGATGATTTACTGGTTCACGTAAAAGTATTTTTGTATACACTTATAGTTCTTGAAACATGCCTACGTGGGGTCAGATTCAGTCGCAGTTGAGGCATCCAAATAATCCTGTTGTTTTTTTTGACATAACAGTTGGAACAACGGTAAACGACATTTGCACGTGTATCGCCATATGCTTGTATGCATGATTACTTGAAGTAATGTATTGTATAATCAATGTTATTAACCCATCTATGAATTCTTTAGGATATTGGACGCATGGTAATGGAGCTATTTTCAGATACAGTCCCTAGAACATGTGAAAATTTCAGGTAATCATGTCAGTTATTTAGATATAATACAATACAATACAATATTTATTCAAGAAGGTTACTATTAAGTAACATATGAATACAAAGTTATCCATATTATAGGATAATAAATAAATAGATACATTAGAAAA